>PISX010002597.1:0-156589 GCA_004024625.1 Mellivora capensis | reverse complement strand
TAATACCAGCTGCTGTTTATAAAAATCCCTTCTATCTCTTCATTTACTGTTCACAAATATTTTCACATTATTAGTACATTTATTCTTTCAACAAATACTTATTGCATGTCTCCTCTATGTCAGGGACTATCCTAGGCACAGTGAATATAATGCTAAGGCCTAACTTCACTTATTAATTAACTAGCCATATGAGTATGATGAGTACTATGAAGGAGACGCTCCCTGCCGTCATAGAATATGTAGTATTTTAATGGATAATGTTGAGTAAAAGGGGCAATCATGAAATAGTATGGTAATTTAACACTGGCAACTTTAATAATGAGTTTAAAAGTAATTCTTAATAAGGGTAAGTTTTTCCTTTCCTTAGTTATTATGAAGGCATTGCACGATTCCCTGGAAATCCTATATGCTCTGAAATCCCTTTCACAATTAAAATTTCCATTCCATCTATTTATAGAACTCAGGTAGCTATCTGAGAGAAAACAGTTTGATCACATTAATTTAAACTATGCTATAAATAAATCAATTTTCAGCCTTTTCAGAGATAATTGTATTTTTAAATGATTAATTTATACTTTCAAATGACTACATCTCTAATGGTGATCCATGTGGCTGAGAACATTTTAGGAGTCAGGAGCATCCCTAAGAACTGACAAATTATGTCCAGGACATAATCACCTTTACTGCCTGCACAGGAGGGCAATGCTTGAAAAGAATGAGGGAAATCAGTGCAAAGGAAATGCACCTTGTATATTTATTTTTTTTTAAATTATTCCACTGTATCCACGGTTCACCCAGGGGTCCATGTCTACCATTAAAGCTCTTCCCATTCAGAATGGATAACCTTAAAGAACATTGCAAGATCCACAAGGAACAATCCACATTGAAGCACTTCAAGGTCTACAAAGAAAAACGCAATTTCTCATCCCTAGGCCTTATCCAGCCGCTTTGGAACAATTTTCAACATCAATGGCTGAGATACTATTGGGTTTAAAGTAACGCAGCTAACCAACAAAAGTAAGCCAGACACCTGGTTCCCCAAGCAGCCTCGATAATTGGGGTTTTATGCTGCATTACCATAAACATTAGATAATTATTTTCCCCATCTGTTTCCTTGTTCTAAAACCCCCAGCAAAAGTCTTTGGAGTAGCTCTTAAAAATGTTCCTTGCATTTCATCCCCTTTCAGTGGCTCTTATCTAAATTGTCTTTGCTGATATTGTTGTCTTAAATGGTGATAGCAGGTGCCTAGCATTTTTCTCATTTCAATTGTGTCACGTTTCCTTTCTTCAGTTCACAAAGTCAAACTTGGCCACACCATATCAGAACAGAATACTGGCGTTCTTTACCATTAAATGTAAGTCACCTATGTTTGACTATTTTTAGAAACACAGCATAGTATGAATAAGTCTTCTTTAGCCCTTACAGAATAGGCGGGAGGAGGTCAACAAATGAACCCTTTAAGACACCTTACATTGTATCAGCAAATGTGGTCAGCTGTGTGTCTGCCAAGGTTGTGAAATGGGTATTAGAACTTTGTGTTCCTTTTTCTTACAATCGACTGAGGAGCTGTTTTTAGCTTTGGAGGCAAAAACAGGACGAAAGATTCTAAGAATCGAGTGTGAAATTTTCTTTGATTTTCGCACAGACCGAGAATTCTTTTCCTTGGGGAATGAAAAGTGTGGTTTTCCGTTTGACATCTTTTAATTCTGTCATGGCATGTTTTCCTAATATTTCACCCTGGTGGCCTAATTGTAGATATTCTCAATGCTAGTTCCTAACTCTTTTGATAGAGTTACTTTACAGAGTTTAGAGGTGTTGAGTTTTTGAGACAGCTCTTAATATCAGTTTGAGTACCTGGAAGCCTAATACATAAAACTTAATTTTTCATTGTCAAGGCAAATTATGTTAATAAGGCATTTTTAAGTATATATCATATAGTCTATGTATTCTTTAGGTATTGTTACAGTAATAATTAAAATTGCACTTACGGTCTCTGTTTTGAACTTTTCATGTCTTTTACACTATACGAACATTTTCTGAAACTGGAAAAGGTTATAAAGATGAACATTATTAATGCTATCATTACTATTAGACAAGGAATATTCATATGTAGTATAGCCTTTTTCAGCTTGCTATTTTTTTATACTGAAAGTAATACCTTATTTTGTCTTGCTCTCTGACATGTGTGCATATAATTAACCGGAAAAATAAAAGTGTTCGGTTCTTATTCTGGCAAGCTATTGCAGATAAAACACAGATGAATTGGACAGAGGCCCTGCCCTCAGGACACTCCTAGGAAAGCAGTGGACTGCAGTGGACCCAAAGAGACCTGGAATTTGAATTTAGATCCCACTCATTATTAGAAGAATGACCTTGGATGCTTAACATCTATGATGAGCTTGTCTGCTTCTCTGTACATAGTAATAACACTACTTCGTTTCTGAGAGAGTTATTAGGATAATCTAATTCGATCATAGAGATGAAGCCCACCTTCTCCTACACAATAACCACTCAGTAAATAAGAGCTATTTCTTTCTGTTGCTGTTCTTTGCCTTCTCCTTTCTACCTCCTCCTCTTCCTTTTCCCTCTCTTCCTCCTTATTCTTTTGCAAGTAGGGGGACAGGGATGTCAGAGAAGGGGAAATAGGGAGGGACCGTAGAAATCCTTTCTAGGGAGGTGGTTTATCAAAACTGTGTAGAATTGGAACAAATTAAAATGGAAGGAGATACAAATATGTTCCAGATGTAAGGAACATTGTGCAAAAATGCCTCCCGTCATGAACTCATTCTGCTCAGAAAAGTCAACCTGAATTCCGTCTAGAAAACCGTATCATTTCACTGGCCACAGTTCTTCTGTGCTCTTTGGAGGCGAGGTTTGAGAGAATCTTTCTGTTGTCCTTTGACTCTTATGTTGAGGACAACCAGTTATTGAAGTCGAAGGACTCAGTTTCGCCAGCCATCAATTCGCTTTCTGGGAAAGAGGGTCTCCATACCTGCCAGGAGCTGACGTCAAAAGCAATGAATGACCAAGCAGGTTTTGCTCTCCTCTGCTTTGGGGAAAGTATGTAAGTGTCAAATGTCAATCACTGATGCGTTGTCTACCTTTTAGCATATTCTAGAGTATAGATTACGTAATGGTATCTCTAAGTAACAGTACTAAAGTGGAAGTTACCTACATTCCATTCCTGTTCCAATCTTGAGAACACTAAAAGGGATTTTATGGTTGATACAACTATTTCTTTGAAGAATGAAATTCACTTGGCCCTGGGGCCTTGCCAACATCAAAGAGTGTGGTCCAAATGCTGACTTCAGTGTGACCAAAATATGATTCATTTATTTTCACCATCCTTCCTCCTGATTTTCCCCAATTGCTGAAATGGTATGTGCATGTTCCTTCATAAATTCATGAGCTTTCTTTATAATGGATTCTATCAGCAGGCACAAGTTAAACTATTAGCTTCACAGGTCTATAGAAGTGCATGAAATATAACAAAATATTTAATAATGGGGATAAACTGCACAGTCTTCAGAGTGATTGCAAAATCGAGGCCACACATCTCCAACATAAAAAGAATATTATGACAGTGATACTCAAAATAATGCAGGCTATTTTTAAAATAGGTAATCCAAAAAGGTGCTGAGGTGGAAAAAGTGTCCAATTAATTAGAAAATTAAACAAATATAGCCAAATACCTGCCTGGACCATGGGTACCTTTCTGTCTCTTCAAGTCACACTTTTTCTAGAACAATAGAATTTCCTCTCCAGTTCCCCCACCCCACATCACATTTGCATTTTGATGTTTCCCCAACCTTCATCCACTCATTAAAGAAACAGATATTCCAATTATTTGTCCCCAAAACCTGGAGTAAATTTCACTTCAGGACCCGTGAGGGGGTGAAAACCAATTTTTTCCTTTATAGTTTTTTCTTTACCAAGAGTAAATTGCTGGGTTTATCAACTTTGAATCCATTGTTGGTTTCTGGTTCAATAAAATATGCTTTTTTAAAAAATATATATATTTTTAAAGATTTTATTTATTTGACAGAGAGAGATCACAAGTAGGCCGAGAGGCAGGAAGAGCTAGAGAGAGGGAGAAGCAGGCTCCCCGCTGAGGAGAGAGCCTGATGCGGGGCTTGATCCCAGGAGCCCGGGATCATGACCTGAGCTGAAGGCAGAGGCTTAACCCACTGAGCCACCCAGGCGCCCCTAATAAAAAATGCTTTTGTCTAGTGCTTTCTCTGTGTTAGGTTCAGACCGCTCATGTGCCTCAGATGGTTTCTGGAACTCTGGATACAGCTCTGCAGAACTGAGCCCCAGCTCCACATTAAAAAGTGGGTATTTAATAATTCTGGTTGTTTCACCATTTCAACATAATTCTTCAGTTATTACCTCTTAGACATTCTCAATCTTTGAATTGACTTTGTGTTTTCATAGTTATAATGTATTTTAAACAGGCAGAAAAGTACAGAGAATAATATTACAAAAACCCATTTAACTGTCACCCAAATGTAAAGCTTTTGCAATATTTGAGACAGAACTTTTTCTAATAAAATAAAACATTGCAGAAAGATATGTCTCATGTTACTCACTGTGACCTTTTTATAGGATTGTATCTTATATAAATATAATAGTTTACTGGGATGCCCGGGCGGCTAAATTGGTTTAGCGTCTGCCTTCAGCTCAGGTCATGACCACAAGGTCTTCTGGGCTCCCTGCTCAGTGAGGAGCCTGCTTCTCCCTCTGCCTGCTGCTCCCCTTGCTTGTGTGCTTACACACGCTCGCTCTCTCTCTCTCTCTCTGACAAATAAATGAATAAAATCTTAAATATATATATATTATATATATATATAATAAAATAAACTATTAAAAATAAATAAAATCCTAAATGTATATTTAGGATTTTTAAATTAAAAAATAAATATTTTTAAAATATTTAATTTAATAGTTTATCTTATAAACTATTATATATGTATATATAAAATAGTTAACTAATAATATTCACATTGGGCTTAGAAGATGTTAGTATGCTAGGAACTTAAATGTTTTAACTGAGTTTTATGCTGAAATCACCCATCTGTGGAAGTTATGTCATACCCATTATACAAACGAGGACTGAGGCATAGAGAAAGCAAGTAACTTGAACCAAGTTTATACAAGTGGCAGAGTTAGCCTTTATACTAGGTTCCAAAGACGAGTTTCCTTTTTTTCCCTTTTTTATTTAAATTTAAATTCTAGTTTGTTCACATACAGTATAATACTAGTTTCAGATGTATGACGCACTGATCTAATCCTTCCATACATCACTGGTGCTCATCGCAAGTGCCCTCCTTAATCCTCAGCATCTATCTCACCCGTCCCCCACCCTGCCTCCCCTCTGGCAACCAGCGGTGTGTTCTCTGTCATTAAGGGTCTGTTTCTGGTTTCTCTCTTTTTTTCCCTTTGCTTGCTTGTTTTTGTTTTTTTTTTTTAAATTCCACATAGTGTAATCATACCGTATTTGTCTTTACTGACTGTCTTATTTTGCCTAGCAGAATACTGTCTAGCTCCATTTATGGCATTGCAAATGGTAAGATTTCATTATTTTTTATGGCTGAGTAATATTCCATTGTGTATATATACTGCCTCTTTATCCGTTGCATATGGATGAATACTTGGTGCTGTTTCCGTAATTTGGCTATTGTGGGTAATTCCGCTATACACATTGTGGGTGCATGTATCCCTTTCAATTAGTATTTTTATATTCTTTGAGTAAACACCCACTAGCGCAACTGTAGGAGCATAAGGTAGTTCGTTTGTAATTTTTTGAAAATGCAAGGACAAGATTCTTAACCGGGAGGCATCATTGCCTCTCAGAATTAATTTATTCTTTCCTCTCTCCATTTATTGAATAGTTGCTTCTTTTATTTTCATTATTGCAAAAATCCTTGTGTGTATGACTATGTGCACCTGTGATAGATATTGTTGCATTAATTTGCTAGAGCTGCCATAAGAAAATACAGACGCATCTCCTTTCATTGTGCTTTGCTTTATTATACTTTGTAGATATTTCCTTTTTTACCCATTGAAGATTTATGGCAACCTTGCATTGAGCAATTCTATTAGCCCAATTTTCCCAGCAGTGTTTACTCGCTTTGTGTTTCTTTGTCAGATATTGGTAATCATCAGTGTATTTCATTCTACTCATTATTATTAATCTGTTATGATTATCTCTGATCAGGGATTATGACTCACTGAATGCTCAGGTGATGATTAGGAATTTTTAGCAAGAAAGTATTTTTAAATTAAGGTGTGTGCATTGTTTCTTCAGATAGAATATTGTTGTATACTTGATAGACTATTGCATCATGTCAGCATAATTGTTTTTTTCAAAGTTTTGTTTGGGGTGCCTGGGTGGCTCAGTGGGTTAAGCTTCTGCCTTCCGCTCAGGTCATGATCTCTGCCTTCCCACAGTATCCGAAATTCCTCTTTTTTTAAATTTTTTTTTAAAGATTTTATTTGTGTATTTTTCAGAGAGAGACAGCACAAGCAGGAGGATCGTCAGGCAGAGGGAGAAGCAGGCTCCCCAACAAGCAAGGAGCCCCATGCAGGACTCGATCCCAGGACCCTGGGACCATGACCAGAGTGAATGGCAGATGTTTAATGGACTGAGCCACCTAGGCGTCCCTAAAATTCCTCTTCTTGAGGACAACAGTAGGAGTGCCTGCGTGGCTCAGTAGGTTAAGCGTCATGATCCCAGGTCCATGGTACTGAGCCCCACCTTGGGCTTGCTGCTCACTGAGGAGCTTGCTTTTCCCTCTCCCTCTGCCCCTACCCCTGCTTATGCATTCTCTCTCCCTCCCCCTCAAATAAAGAAATAAATAAATTCTTAAAAAAAAATTAGGATATGAATTAAGGCCCACATTAATGGTCTCATTTTTACATAATCACCTATTTCTCCAAATGCATCATATTCTGAAGTTATTCAGGTCAGAACTATAGCATATGCATTTTAGAGGAAAACAATTCAGCCCATAAATTTGTAATATACTTTCTTTTCGGGGTGAAGGAGACGGGACATGGGGCAGGGAGTGGAATGTGTGACTCTTAGGGAATTTATACCTTCAATTTTTTTAGTTATTGGCAAAGGCTTTTTAGATATGCCAACCAGGAGTGTAAGAAAGTCTGTTTTTTTAATTTTCTTCCCCAAACCTGGCATTGTCATGCTTTTTAAACTGCCACATTGAAGGGTATGAGATATATTTCTTAATTTTGTAGTTTTATGTATATTAAAAAATTTCTGCCTATTTTCTAGTTATTGACCTTTTGTGTTTCTTCTATGAATTACCTGTTCCCAGTCTTTGGCTATGCTTCTACCAGGTCATTAGCCTTTTTCCTATTGCTTCACATTAATTCTTTATATATTATGGATATTCATTATTTTCAAGTACATCTTTTCTATGTCAGTGCTTATAATTGAACTTATTTTATGAGGTCTTTTGTCTTAAAGAAAAATTTCTATTTGGCATCAAATTATTTGTCTTTTATTTTGACTTGTACCTTTTGTATCTTATTTATCGGTCTTTCCCTGCCCAGGCACACATTTAAGATATTCTCCTACAACCTCTCCTAAATTTGTTCAAATGTTTTTCTTTTTTCTCTTTTCAAGTTTATGAAGAGATATGGTGTTATTTTTTATATCTCGTTTTATGTTTTTACATTGATTGCAAATTTTTCCAGCAAAATTTTTTTTATAATCCATCTTTTCACAACTAGTTTCCAATGCCTCTTCTGCCATATACCACATGCTCATGTAAGAGCTAAGAATCATTGTACATATGTTATGTCTTAGTCATTGATTCTATTTACATTATGTCATATAATGCTCATAACACTTGCATGAGGAAGGTATTTTTTTTTCCATCGTACAAATAAAGAAACTGATGTAAAGAAATGTCAACTATTTTCTCCAGGTTCACAAAATTAGTAAATGTTGGAGCCAGAATTTGAACCCGAAAGTAGTAGTAATAGCAGTAGTATTAGTACCACTATTTGATGATATTGCTTTTGTGTATACATGAAACAGTTTCCATTAGTTCATTTGCTTTCCATTGGTTCATTTGATTGTCCATGTGACAAATCATATACTTTTAATGTTTGCGCTTTTTTTAAAAAAAAAAAAAATTTATTTTTTAAGCCATCTCTAAACCCAACATGGGCCTCAAATTACAATCCCAATATCAAGGAGTTTACACTCTCCAGACTGCGCTAGCCAGGCACCCCCAATTTTTGCTCTTCAATGTCTTCATATTTCCTAGGGCAAGCTCTCCCATCTCATGTATTACCTTCACAATTGTGTCAATTATTCTTAGTATTTTCATTGTATGTTAAGTTCAGCTTATAAAGTTCCGTTAAATCCTGTCTGGAATTTTTTTCCAAGAACATGATACTCTCCACAAGTTACCAGGGAATTAACATTAGTATAAGATATTGAGGCTTTTTATTCACAAAAATGCTAAAATCCTTATTTTTAAGGTCAGTGTTTTAGGGTGCCTTTTTTTCTAAGACTTTTTAAAAACATTTATATAATTTTGATAGAGTTTGAGCATACGCAAGTGGCGGGGTGTGGGGGGTTGTGTAGGGCCAGAGGGAGAGGGAGAAAGAGAGAATGAGACTCCCTGCTGAGGACTGAGTCCGACTCAGTGCTTAGTTTAGTCTCACCACCTTCAGATCATGACTTAGCTGAAGCCAAGAGCCAGACACCCAACAGACTCTGCCATCAGGCACCTGTGAATGGAGAATTTTTAATGACAATTTCTAATTGGTGGTTGAGATACATGGAAATACTATTAATTATATTATTTCTTGCATGCAACAAACATAATAGATTTTTTATGAATTCTAATAGTTTGTCTACATTTGTTCTTAAATTTAGAGATAATCAAGTCATCTATAAATTACTACCATTTTCTTGTATTTTTAAATAAATATTATGTAATATTTCTTTTTCGTGTCTTATTTAATGGACTAAGATGTCTAATACTAAAAGAATTGTAGGGATGATAGAAGGCATTCTTGACTTGATTCTGACTTGTAAATGATAGCTTGTAAAGTTGGAACACTAGGAGTCCCTGGGTGCCTCAGTTAAGCGCCTTTTCGTTTTTGCTCAGGTCATGATCTCAGGGTTGTGAGATCAAACCCCACTTCTGGCTCTGCACTCAGTGCAGAGTCTGCATTTGGTTCTCTTCTCTCTCTCTCTCTCTCTCTCTCTCTCAAATAAATAAATAAACCTTTAAAACAGTACAGTTATAACACTAAATATGATGTTCGTTATAGGATTCTGAAAGACATGTATTTATGAACTAAATAATCTTTTTTATATTCCTAGTTCATTAATAACTTTCTCATAAATGGGCATTGAATTTTGAATTATAGTAATTGATTTTCTAATATGAAACCATCCTCATGATGCTAGGTTAAACATTATTACAATGCATCATATATTTTATGCATTGATTTCAATTTATCAGTATTTTATTGAGGTTTATTATACATATTCTAGTTAATAACATAGGCCTGTAATTTTTGTTTACTGCACTGGCCCTGTCAAGTGTTATTGTCAAGGTTATTTCAGGTTCTTTTCTTCTCTTCTGGCTCTGAAAGTATTTTGTTGGATTAGAATTGTCTGCTTCTTATACATTTGTAAAAACAGAATTTTAAAACTATGAATCTTGTGCTTATTTTGAAAGGAGAAACACATATTAAACATATATAATTTATTGATTTAGTCAAATTTTCTACTTTTCTTACATTTGCTTATTTATATTTTCTAGAAATGCATGCTTTGTAACTTTTCAAATTCATTAGTGATTTTTATAGTCTTTTCATACTTAATATTCTACCATATCTATATTTGTTTACATTAAGTTGCTAATGTTTACTTTGACTTTACTTTTTTCTATAAATATCTTCTCAGAAGATTCCCTTTTCTTCTTTTAAATGCTATGGGCTTTGTTGGTGCTCTCTATTGTTTATAATCTTATTTTTTAATTCTTAATTATACATACTTATTCCTCCTTCCCACTTTATTTGTATTTACTCTGTGGTTATTTTTCTAACTTTTTGAGAAGGATGCTTTTCTCAGTAGTCTTTAATTTTTCTTTTTTCCTAAAATAAAAATTCCTGCTCTGTTCATTTTAATCTGTAGTGATTTCATCATCACTCAGTTCTAAGTGTTTTATAATTTCCATTTCCTTCCTGGTCTCTTTTTATTATTCACATTTAATATTAACACACTGTGATAGAAAGAAAAAGTATGCTCTATCTCTTGTAAAATCTCTGACCATAATTAACCATCCTAGGTACCCTGTTGTGCGCCCATGTCCAGATGTGCTTGACAAGTAGGCACATTCTCTGTTTGTTTAGGGGAGAAGTCTCAATCTCTCTCACTCTGTTTCTCTTGTTCCTTCACTGCTAAATTGTATAACTATTTACTAATTCATAAGAGTTATTTTTCTCCTGTTGTTTTATATATTTTCCTTCCTCACAAATTTCTGATAATCTCTGATTCTACAGTGAAGTACAAATCCTAAAACTATCATTGTTTCTTTTGCCATGGAAACCCCCGTGAGGTTGTGTGATTGTAAATTCTCTTTTCTCTAGGTTCATATGAAAACAGAATTCTAGCTTTCTACAAGGATTGTTAATTATCACTCATTTATTAAATTATTTGGGCAGTAAATTATAACACCCATTTCTCATGTGGGTGTGATGAGAAGGTTATATGACACGTCTAAGAAATGAAAAATAGCTAATTTACTTGAAATGCCAGTTTTTTATTAGTCTGCTAAATCAGTTAAAAACAACAACAACAATAGTTCAGTTTCCTGCCCGCCTCCCTGCAGGCATGTGCCAAACCCTGTTGGGTCCGGATTGAAATTCTCAAGCAGCTCATCATTTCACAGGTGGAAATACACTGGTATGCAAGTGATTCTAATAAGGTAGGAATGAAGGGAATGCCCTAAGGACAATAACTAGGCTTGACTTGTTCACTCCTATGTGACACTGCTGAATGTAGTACCTGGCCTGCAGTGACTGCTCGGTTAGTATCCGTTCAATGAATGAATGGACTTCAAAGATCATTGGCACTACCTGGAATTATACATAAAATCTTGTATATAGATGATCTCAAGGATCTCACATTCCAGTAGTGGAGATAATCATTAAACAAATAATCACACAGGCTCATGGCATTAGGCCAGCCTTGAGCATGGGTACACTGCCAGACCATCACATACGGCCATTTCCACCCAACAGTTCTCCATGCATGTACACTCCCCACTTAGGTGGTGGAGTTCTGGGCCACCTTGTGTAGAAATAGAGAGAGAAAAGGAAAGGTTCCCTGACCAAAGTATCATTCACAAGAACCATTTCTTCTTTCAGAGGTACACTGACATATGTATGATCACTACAAGTCAAATTGTGTCTCTGGTCCCATCTCCTAATGTCCAAAGCCTTCCACGGTCTACAGGTCATTAAGGCGCTTCGGCATCATGGCCTTTCACCTATTCTGTTATGGCTTTATTCTCTCTCTCTCGCTCTCCTTCTTACTTGTCGGTTTCCCATTGACACATACTTATATACTTAAACTTCTTTTTGGTTATATTTTTCCTAAGTTACCAATAATTTTGGAGGCAGAGGAAAGTGTGCCTACCCATAGCATGCTCTATCCATGCATACTGTATGGTTATGATTATTAATTCAGTCTTTCACATATATATAAAATTGCCTAATGACTTCTCTATTTATGCTGAGGAATATATTAAATGCTATCAGAGGGGAAAAAAGATGAAAAAGAATCAACCTCTGATTTCCATTTGCCTACAGTTCAATTGACGGGATAAGATGCCTAAATATACAGATGTTCGGGGCACCTGGGTCACTCCATGGGTTAATCGTCCAACTTCAGATCAGGTCATGGTCTCCGGGTCCTGGGATCAAGCCCTGCATCGGGCTCTGCATTCAACGGGGAGTCTGATTGTTCCTCTCCCTCTGCCCCTATCCCACTCTTTTCCCCACTCTTGAAAATAAAGAAAATCTTTTTTACGGAAAAGTATAGCAATGCTAAAAGCACATTAGGGTGATAAATATTGACTGCCTCTGTGCACCAAGGCACTGGAACAAATGCAGGAGGAAACAGTCTATGGAGAAAGTTTAAAAAGTAATGGCCGGCCTGCCAAAAGAGCCCTTGTTAAGCTCAGACAACAGAGCCATCTTAAAAAGATATGTGATCTGTAAGTTTCTGGAAAACTGTCAATGCTCTCTCAGACATTACACCATATTGCTAGATCAGCTACACATTATTGATTTCACATGATAGTGTCAAGCTGAACTAACATTACAACATGGGATTGAATTGAAATTGATGTACTTGAATAATTCAAGCTGTTATTATTGTAAGTCAGCCACTTTTTGAAGAGCATAAGCATTTTTTTCTTAAAGATTTTATTTATTTATTTGACAGACAGAGATCACAAGTAGGCAGAGAGGCAGGCAGAGAGGGAAGGGAAAGCAGGCTCCCCGCTGAGCAAAGAACCTGAGATCATGACCTGAGCCAAAGGCAGAGGCTTAACCCACTGAGCCACCCAGGCGCCCGGAACATAAGCATTTTTAAAAGAAAGCTTTTTCAAAAATGTATGGGCTTCCTAAAGTTTCAGCATCCCCCCATCCAATGTAAAGCTTAAAATTCATATAAATACTGTATTCCATTTATGGTCAGAAACACCAGGATGGTAGTGATGAAATATGATATTCATCACCAAAGTTTGGGAACATTATTTATTTATTTATTTGTTTATTTATTTTTAAAGATTTTATTTATTTATTTGACAGGCAGAGATCACAAGTAGGCAGAGAGGCAGGCGGAGAGAGAGGAGGAACAGGCTCCCCGCTGAGCAGGGAGCCCGATGTGGGGCTCGATCCCAGGACCCTGAGATCATGACTTGGCCGGAAGGCAGAGGCTTTAACCCACTGAGCCACCCAGGCGCCCCTTGGGAACATTGTTTAAATGACACCTCCCATTGCCTGACTTCATCTTACGATGACCAATTAGGCGATGAAGAGCTTGAACATTTTGTAAACCTGTTTATTTAGGAAGTGTACAGAACTGAGCAAACTTGCAAGAACTAGAGTGAGAAAATGACTCATTTTGTGCGGGAAAAAAAACATGTTTTCCTCTAGAATTTAAAAATATATTGCAGATATGTTGAAGGCAGTTTTAAAGCTCTGACAAGAAAATTCAGAATACCCGCACTTGGGGAAAAATAATCTATTTTCACTTCAGAGAAGTAAGACAGCAAGCAAGGCACAGCAAAAATGAGTCTGAGCTGGGCCCAAAGTGGTTTTCTGAACAAATACAAGGTGTTTTGCACTGCTCTTGAAAGTTTGTTTCTTTTTTTTTTTTTTAGGCTTAGAGATTTTTTTTTTAATTTTTATTTTTTATAAACAAATTTTTATCCCCAGGGGTACATGTCTGTGAATCGCCAGGTTTACACACTTCACAGCACTTACCATAGCACATACCCTCCCCAATGTCCATTACCCCACCCACCTTTCCCGACCCCCTCCCCCCAGCAACCCTCAGTTTGTTTTGTGAGATTAAGAGTCAGAAAGTTTGTTTCTTATACACACTCAACTCCCATGGGCCATTTTGTACCAGGTCAGTGATGCTGCTCCTTCCCCGTGTTCGATCTGCACGCAGGAGGAAGAGAGCAGCCTGTCACTTGTAGGAGTGCGTGTCAATTTCTCCACGCTCCTTCCTCTTCCTGCGAGCGAAAACACAGACATACCTGCAATGAGAACAATGCATACGAATAAAGCTAGAAAAGTAAGAAGAAGGTTGTCCAAATCCTTAAGTGACCATTCTGAACTATTTATGAAGAGATAAGTAAACATTTTTGGTTCTTTTTTTTTTTTAATTTATTTATTTGTCAGAGAGGGAGAGAGAGCAAGCACAGGCAGACAGAGTGGCAGGCAGAGGCAGAGGGAGAAGCAGGCTCCCTGCCGAGCAAGGAGCCCGATGTGGGACTCGATCCCAGGACGCTGGGATCATGACCTGAGCCGAAGGCAGCCGCCCAACCAACTGAGCCACCCAGGCGTCCCAACATTTTTGGTTCTTAAGCCATTTAAAGATTTGGGTCTCTCTACTTCATACATCATCGGAAGCCAGAAATATGGCCAAGCTGTTTTGGACACCTGCATTACATATAAGATCCCTAGAGCAACATTCCAAGTATCTAATTTTATTTTTTATTTAATTTAATTTTTTAATTTCAATTCAGTCAGCCAGCATAGAGTACTTCTTTAGTTTCCGATGTAGAGTTTAGTAATTTATCTGTTTCAAGTATTTTAAATGTTTTCATTCATCTGATGTCATTCTTGTTATTCACTAATGAGGATCTCAGTTGAGTCAGAATCAGAATTAGCTACATTTTTAAAGGTGGGTAACTAATGCAAGAGAGGTACCTTTTTAATCACAAAATTTTGCCAAGAGAATTAAAAATTTCAAATCAGGGATGCCTGGGTGGCTCAGTTGGTTAAGCGGCTGCCTTCGACTCAGGTCATGATCCCAGCGTCCTGGGATCGAGTCCCACATCGGGCTCCTTGCTCGGCGGGGAGCCTGCTTCTCCCTCTGCCTCTGCCTGCCACTCTGTCTGCCTGTGCTTGCTCTCTCTCTCTCCCTCTCTCTCTGACAAATAAATAAATTTTTAAAAAAATTAAAAAAAATTTTCAAATCAATTGTAGGACTCATAGCTCTGTCCTTACATATAAATTTTATTCTATATCAAATGTTTTATACATATTTCCTAATTTATCATAAAATTCTGGGTTAGTTGATGACAGAGACAACCCTGGCCAAGAGTTTTTGACATTCACCAGATGTGGTTCATATTCCCCACTTATATAAAATTTACAAACATATCCTCTGCATTTGAATACTCTTCCCTTCAAATAATATTGTAATTCCCAATAGTAATTCCTCTCCAACAGTGAGGCTTAGGTGCCTGAACACTTCTAGTACAGAAATTTGAGGTTAAAGACCTTCAGGTCATGTAGGCAATAGCCAAAGGGACCGTGGCCATGGGTGTAATTGTGAAAGCCCGTGAGTTTTTGTCCAAAAGAGATAGTATATTAGGAAAATCGAACATAAAAACTATTTACAAAATAAAGTAATAATAATAGTACCAACAGATGTCCATTTATCATCACTTGCTTCCTAAACAGCCAGCTTTGCCTTTTCCTATGACGTTTAAAGAAAAGAATTCCATTTGCTTTATTGTGTATTTATAAGGAATACAAAAGAGGCATTTTAACCTGTTTGCTTCACCATTCAAAGATTTAATGTCTTTCTGATTTTGCTTGCCTCCTGGGATCATGAGGACTTAACAGAGATACCGAGTAACAACTTGGATGCCTGAGAAAGACATAAAGAAAAACAAAAAGAAAAAATCTTGGGTGGCTTTAAGTGACATGGCATGTTAAGGGGACTATTTATTAAACTTCATATCTACTTGGAAAACATTTTATCCTAGTTCCAGTTGTGATTATTTTATGCTAAAGAGCATACCAACTCTTTGTGTCTTACTTCATCTTCCTTGATAGACACATGAGTGCAATTGTCAGATCCTGGTTTACTTTTCCTGGATGTTTTTTTTTTTCTCTCTCTCTCTCAAATCAGCACTGCAAAATACCCTGTCCCTCCTCAGCCATCTTTTCAAAGTTCTAAACTTCACCTAATAAAGAGTCTCAATGGAGGGGTTTTGCAGCTTGCGCTACAAGATTTTACCATCTTTATGCACAATTAACTCACATGACTCAAACTGTTTGCGTTCAGGTCTCAGTGTGAATCCAGTGATTAATGACACACATTTCTCATGTAACATAAACTCACTAGCAAGCCAAGTCTTTCAGTGCATGCTCAACATTAAAAATAGCATAGTTTCAAAAAGCAGTCTCGTTCAACAGACTGCAGGAAAAACTGGCTGTTTTGGGTTAATTAAGAATGATATAAATACATTATGGATCATTTAAAATATTTAAAGGGTGATAGCAACATACCCAATTTAAGCTCTAAACTGAATTTTGGAAAATAATCCTTACATAAGATGAGACTTTGATGTTCTGGAAGAAATTTTTTCATGGCTTACTTTAAAGGTATATAGAAGTTAATTTAATGAAAATTCAGTGGATGAATAGATATAGAGAATGTCACATTTTCTTTATCAAATGTCATGTAATATATATATTTATATACATTATTCTATGTATTTAATATATGTTAACATATATATATGTATGTATGTATATTATCCAGCCATAAAAAAGATGCAAATCTTGGTATTTGTGCCAATGTGGATAAGCTTAAGGACATTCGTCTAGGTGAAATAAGTCAGACACAAAAAGACAAATACTGTTTAATTTTTATCACATTATGCATTTTAGACTTACACAATATTATATATCAATCCTATTGCAATTATGCTAGAAGTCAGTCATTCAGAAGAAAATGAACACTTCTCCCAGGGGAAGCTGTGCAAGATAGATTTTTAAGAGTATGACCCAGAAAACTAGTAGACATTACTAGTTCTACACTATTCTATATCGAAGGCCATATCCTCAGTACATCCATTTCAAAAGGGTCTGGTAAAACTGTATTGTGTTGATCTCTGTGGTGATATAAAGAATATGTACCATGTAATAAATACTTTCCAGGTTCTGTCTTTTTTTTTTTTTTTTAAGATTTTATTTGTCAGAGATTGAGAGCAGCAGACAGAGGGAGAAGCAGGCTCCTCGCTGAGCCTAGAGCCTGATATCATGACCTGAGCTGAAGGCATTGGTTTAACCCACTGAGCCACCCAGGCCTCCCTACTCTCCAGGTTCTTTTTTTTAAGATTTTATTTATTTATTTATTTATTTGACAGAGAGAGACAGAGAGCACAAGCAGGCAGAGGCAGAGAGAGAAGCAGGCTCCCCACTGAGCAAGTAGCCTGATGTGCAGCTTGATCCCAGGACCCTGAGATCATGACCTGAGCTGAAGGCAGCGGCTTTAACCCACTGAGCCACCCAGGCGTGCCATACTCTCCAGGTTCTTAACAGAAATCTGGAATTCACACATTCTCCTATCCACCTATTATCAAATAGTAGAGGTCTTTATAAAGTTATGAAGTATACACACAGTTTGTTATTAGTAATATAAACCCTTTTAAAAAATCCATTTGGTCTGTCAATTTTTTTAAAAAAGATTATTTATTTATTTGACAGGCAGAGATCATCAGTAGGCAGAGAGGTGCGGGGAGGGGGGGGCGGTGGGTGGTGTGTGGTGGGGGAAGCAGGCTCCCCACTGAGCAGAGAGCCCAATGTGGGGCTCAGTCCCAGGACCCTGAGACCATGACCTGAGCTGAAGGCACCGAGCCACCCAGGAGCCCCTCAAATCTGTCAGTTTTAAAGAGACTTGTTAAAGTCACCTACAGTAATTGTCATAATATGTATTTGTCCTTGTATTTCTGGTAGTTTTTCCATTATGTATTTTATGAAGGTGTTAGAGTTAAGAACAGCAAAAAATGAAATAAAATACAAATATATGCATTTCTTCACCAGAATTCAGAGAAACAGAAATTAAAACAATGTGACCAATTTTATATATATATATATATATATATATATTTTTTTTTTTTTTTTTTTTTTAACGACATATTCATTGCTGGAGGTGGGAGTTGAGGAAATAGGGATTTTTATACATTGCTTTCAGAACTATTCATTAACAGCAGTATTGTTGGAAAATATCCAAGCAGTGGGTTTTTGTTTTTTTTTAAGATTTTATTCTTTTGTTTGAGAGAAAGCCAGAACAAGTGAAGGGGAGGGGCTGAGGCAGAGGGAGAAGCAGGCTCCCTGATGAGCAGGAAGTTTGACATGGGGCTTGATCTCTTGGCCCTGAGATCATGACTTGAGCCAAAGTCAGATACTTAACCAACTGAACCACCCAGGTGCCTCTACCCAGGAAATATTTTTCATAATAAATGTTCAAAACATTTGGTCTGATAATTCCACTCTAGTTGATCTAGTGACAGAAACAAAGATTCCAATGGGTAAAGTATTATTAAAATGTTTATAGTTACATTTTTTGGTAATACCCCCTCCAAAAAAACCACACAAAAATACCCTGGAAATAGTCTTAATGACTAGCAATAGTTGAATAAAATATGATACTTTTACAATTTAGGTTACTGTGCAACTATTAAAAAAGAATAAATTCATGTGTTATATACATATTCGGAGAGATTTTTGTATTAAGTAGAAAGAGTAAGTCAGTATTTGTGTATGTTTAGTGAGTGTGTGTTTGCATTTTTTTTTAAAGATTTTATTTATTTATTTGACAGAGAGAGATCACAAGGAGGCAGAGAGGCAGGCAGAGAGTGAAGGGGAAGCAGGCTCTCTGCTGAGCAGAGAGCTGGATGCCAGGCTCTATCCCAGGACCCTGAGATCATGATCTGAGCCTAAGGCAGAGGCTTAACCCACTGAGCCACCAAGGCACCTCTGTTTGCATTCCTTTAAAGACACATATACACAAATCTCTCCTTCCTCCATATCTAAATACATGGACACACGCACACACAGTTTGTAGATTTGTGTGAGAAAAATTAAATATGTGGTTGTTTGTGTAACCAATAGCAAAGGGGCTACATCAGGTGGGTAATATTGAACTGGCAGGAGGTTATTGAGTATATTATCTGAATTATTGGAAGAACCACATATTATAAATCAATTTTTTGAGATAATATCTGATTGTGTTTGATTCTGAATTGAAATAAAGTGAAAGAAAATAAAAGTAAATTCTTTAAAAGTGGAAATAAAATGAAGCAATCAAAAATAAGTTAATTTTAAAAACTGAGGTGTGAAAAATGCTCTTCCTTCCTGGAAGATTTCCTGAAAAAGTTAAAATCATATATTCCTCTCAAGTAGTTCTTTACACATTTTTAAAAGAAGAAAACCACTCTCTATTTTCAAATTAAATCTTATGTGGGACCCCAGTATATATAACAAACCAAAGCAGGGTTACTCTGGATGACATGGGAGGGGAGTTCCAGACTGACTCACGCTGCGGCTTTACTGTCTCCAGGGCAAACTTGGAACTTGGTCACGGTTGGAGTTTTTATGTACCTATGTTAGGCATTCCCTGGCCATTCCCTGAATCAAGCCTGACATCAGAAGGCAGAAAAGTTGAACACACTTACTTTGGTTTTCATTAACTTGCTTTGATTAAATTATGTCCTTGTGACACTGGAGGTGGCAGTTCAGTGCAGTCGTAATAAATTCACCATGGCCATTAGGGTACTTGTGGATGCCACCAAAGGACTGTGGCCCCTGAAGCATTGACCTTTTCATTTGCATCTTCAGAGGTTTCTCTCAGATCTCAGAGCCATGAGAAGTTGAGCCCCTCCCCACCACCCTGTCTAGGCACTGCTGTATGTTATGTTTTTTTATCATGTAAATCATAATTTTTCCTCTTTACTCTGGGTACTGGGATGAGTAGAGACACATTTATAATGTATCTTTAGCAATTGTGTAGAATTTTCTGGTATGCTATTTTATTTTCTTACTGCTAACATTTTTGCCAGGTATATTTTCCTTAATACCCTTCTTATCCATTTGTCCGGACCCATCTTTCTGATAATTTGGTAGGTTTTGGTAGGTTTGGTAGGTTCTTATCCGTTATCCGTCAGTGAAATCCTTAAGTAGATTAAACTATGTCCCTCCTCACCACACTGTGGTATAACGGAACCATAAGACAGACAAAAGGGGGCTGATTCTCTAAAACATTTTGAGGCAATCAGTACACTGGAATCCACTATTGGAATTTCTCATCCAAGCAGCTCTTCATGGCAAATATCCTAGAGATAGGGTGTACCAACTGGTTTCACATCCTTTGTTCGGTTGAGAGGGTCCTGTCTGCCTATCATGTGTGTGATTTCTTTAGACTGGGAGGCAAAAACAGGCTACTGTTCACACAGAACAACGTATTATTCTTGTAGATTATTCTGTTTCAGAATTTGTGGTGATTTAGCTAAGTGGAAGCTTCCCTCTCAGGGAAGGTAACTTTGTCATGTAAATATGTAGTTTTCAGGAAATGGGAAAGACATTTTTCTTTCTTTCTTTATTTTTTTTAAGATTTTATTCATTTTTCTGAGAAAGAGAGGAAGACAGAGCAGGAGCGGTGGTGGGGGAGGGGGTGTGGGGGGAGGGACAGAGGGAGAGGGAGAAGCAGAATCCCCAGGGAGCAGGGAGCCAAACACAGGGCTCAATCCTTGGAGTCTGAGCCACTGAGCCACCCAGGCACCCCCTTTGTTTACTGTTAAACCTCATATATTATATGATATTGTATTATATTTAATTAATAGTATAAATAATGTATAACATACATGTACATATTGCATATATACATATATTACATAAATCACATAACATGAATATAGTATGTAACGTTAAATTTCACATAATATATTATTCTTTAATATCAACTGCCATTTTTATTTTTACTATTTGCTCAGTGTGTTACCTAATTTACTACTCACGGCAACACTAGGAAGGACACAGTCTGTAGTGTAATAAACTGTGCATTGTTCTATTCATTCAACACTATGACCTTTTAAGTTTGGATGTATTATTCCCGTTCTTGCAGAGCAGCTATCCAAGGTTCAGGAAAGTTAGGTCACTTTGGCAAAAATTTCTGATTCTAAGTAGAAGGATCAGATATTGTAAACCATCTGTCTGACCCCAGAGCCCATGTTATGAACCATCATATCACTCTGTCCCTCCCAGCTGATAAATGGGACGACGTCCTGAAAACCACACTGGCAATGTCAACAGTAGACAAAGTCAAGTCATAGAGAGTAGAGGTTAAGAAATCGGATCTGGGTTCATGTTCCTGTTGCGACACCTGATAATAGCACAATCTTGGGCAAAAGACTTTGTGGCCTTGGTTTCCTTACATGTGGTTTACTTACATGTGGATAAGGTTTACTTACATGTGGATAAGGTTACCTTCTTGATGCAAGTATTTGGAACTGTAAATGAGATAAGGCACACTGAATACTCGCTGGTTTCATATACAGAGCCCTAAATGGTGGCTGTTAATATGGCTGCATTTCCGTCTTGGGACAAGAAAAATGATAATTTGGTGATACCCAATCAATATTTTACCTTCATTTATTCATCCATTTGTCAGATCTTTCTCACAGAGTTTTAGCACATGAATAGCAATGGAGTGGTCATGACCCGAGCCCAGAGCCAGCACTGCCCCTTGAGCCTCCATTTTGGCTCCATATTCAGCAAATTATGTGTTTGTCTCAGTAGCAATTTGCTCTCTGTCCGGGTCTCCCAATACGTGTTGGATTGCAAAATGGAGGAGCACACAAGCCCCTCATTGAGGAACTCACAGTGTAGCTGGGTGCACGCACATTTGAACAACTAAATCTGAGGGAGTGGGAACTGTTGAGTTATGAACACCATTCAGTAGGAGCACAAAGGATTTAGTAATCTGGGGAGAAAGGATAAGAAAGTCTTGAAGAGGAATTGACGTTTGAAAAGGAACCTGGAAGGGAGAAAAGTTAGCAGGACATTCTAGGGAGTGAGGGGCAATAGGAGTTAGGCAACGAGGAAAGCATGAGAATGAAATTCAAGGGGGAGACTACAGATCGTTGACTTGGCTTTTAAGAAAAGTCTAAACTCGGGAACACATCTGAAAAGCTAAAGCAAGCGATAAAGTCCTCGAAATGGATAACATGGAGAGCATGGCTTTACTCACAGATCATGTCAGACTCCACTTGGTCTGCCTTCAATCTCCTCTCCTCTGTCTTCTTTTTTCCCTTCTCTGTCTTTCATCCATCAACATTAATTACCTGCTCACTCTTCATAGAACCTCGCAAGGAGAAAACTAGTTGAAGGAAGCCTGTGCACACCACAGCTGGTCATTGAGGGAGATGTTCAAACAAGCTATGGAGAACAGATTCACTTAAGAATCTTGAGGTGGGGAGATAGCCCGCATTATCCACGTGGACTCAGTCCTTATAAGGGGCCAGAGAAGGTGATGGAAGCAGAGTTCAGAAGAGAGGGATATTTCAAGATCCTACGTTGCTGATGAGGGTGCAGGAAGACAGGTGTCACCCAAGGAGTATGACTAGCCTCCAGAAGATGGAGAGCTCAAGAGAATGGAGATCCTCTGAAAAGGAAGGTGGCCCTGCTGACATCTCGATTGTAACCTAAGGAAGTCTGTGTGGGATCTCTGACCTGTAGAACTGGAAGCCACTTTATTTTGTATTTATTTATAAAAGATTTTATTTATTTATTTGGCAGACAGAGACCCCAAGTAGGCAGAGAGGCAGGCAGAGAGAGAGGGGGAAGCAGGCTCCCTCCTGAGCAGCGAGCTTGATGCGGGGCTCGATCCCAGGACCCCGAGATCATGACCTGAGCCGAAGGCAGAGGCTCAACCCACTGAGCCACCCGGGCGCCCCAAGCCACTTCATTTTATTGGTTAAATCTCTCAGTTCGTGGTAATTTGGAACCACTGCAACAAGCTGTATTTAGTGCCTGATAATGACCTCCAGGCATCAGAAATATCATCATGGTGTTAAGCACACATTTTTTTCCCTGAGAGGGCAGCCGTGTTTGGGGTCCATCCCAGCTTATCTAGAGCTTGTAATTATGGGGGTGGGGGAGAATCTGAACTTCGTAGAATTCAAATATTCAGAAATGTTTCCCTCCTTTTATTACCTGAGAGGAAGTGATACCTGTCAGCACACAGACAGCACTGTGCCTTGAACGACTGACTTCTGCCTTTCATCTAATTTTATATTCTCCTGAGAGGCGGGAAAAGAAAATGTTTGAGCAATTGATCGCTGCATTTTAGACCATGTAGACACTATTCTGTTGCCCTGTAAATACTGCCCAAGCAATGTGGTCCAATTTCCATAATGCCAACTTCTTCCGGGCGGATGACGTCCTCGAGCCCTCACTTCTGGAGACCCAGTATCATGACAGGTCGTGCTCTGGCCGGCTCAGGATTCTGTGCACAGTATTGACAAGTCTGAGGTGCTGTCAGACTTTAAGGACTCGATGGAGCCACATGTCAACAAATTCTATTCAATATAGGGAAAAGAATCTGTGTGCCTTGGCGCTGAATGGAGACTCTAGGGAAACTTCTATTCCTCTACAGAAAGCTTTCACATTATACATTAAATTGTTTAGCCCACTGGTAATGCTCCTGGGGACCCTCATATGTGATGGTAATGGGAGTAAATGAATATTGCTTCCCAGCTTGTTTTAAAATGATGTAACGCTGTTGTTAATAAGTACCGAGCTCTAGAACATCCCCCCATAGATTTTTATGTTAATGTTCTGATGTTTATCTTTCTGAGACTGTTATGTGAAAAATACTGAATGATTCCAAGCAAAAGCTCAGAGTTACAGGATTTTTGTCCAGTTGCCTGGAAGTAAGATGGACTATTAAGTCCACACGAAAACAGCCTGTACACATTGAGACTACATTTTATTAGAAAGTGTTGACTCCCTGAATTACATCTCTTCATGACCTTCACCATAGTGTCCAAATGTCTCAGCCAACCATACGCAGCCCTCCTTGATCTTCTTACTGCCAAGCTCTCAAGCTTCAGAAGTAGGTGGAAAATTACAGCCTGATAGAGGACCTCTCTCCTGTGTTACCCCAGCCAAGTACAGGTCTTATCTTCTGGTATCTCATCCAGATTTGTCTTCCTAGGCCGTGTTCCTGGGACCAAGTGGCCTGCGTCTCTACTGACCTTCCACTTTCTACCCACCTGACGTTTTGTCCTCTTTGTTGCAGTTTTATGTCACCTCCTTAGTAACTTAGCAGTGTTAAATCAGTCTATTTACCCACACCTAGAATCTTTAATTTGTGATGATTTCATTTCCCTTCCTAGCTAGCTCATTTCAACATAGCTACAACCCTTCCTGCCAACCTCTATCTCTATCAGTTTTTCCTAGCCCTTAGGCTAGGGCTCTGAAGACCTCTATCCTGTCTCTAGTTTGTTAAGACTTCAGGAATAATATTTATAAAATCACATGATGGCATTAATATAACTGGGCTGAGTATCCCAGGAATCCAAGAAATGTTTATAAGATTGTTTCTAGGAAAATAGTGCTTCTGTTTCTAGATAAGCAATTATGTCCAGAGAAATAGGACTTTTTGCTCCTAGCCAACCAGTTAAGACATGGTGAACTTCAAAAATATAACGTTTTTCATAAACTGGGCAATGACTATGAGAAGATGAAAAGGCGATGATGGTCACGAACCATTACTGAGTGCTTGCCACATGCCAGGCACTCTGCTAAGTGTTCTAGATGCCTTTTCTCATCCGGTATTCACAACAGCTCTCTAAGATAGAGAATGTCTTGCATTTCTATTTTGAGATTCTGTGACTTTTACAAGTCCCACGAATGGGAATTTCTGTGGCTTTCGCTTGAACTTAGGTATGTCATGTTCTAATGCTCTGTGGTACAACGCTCAGGGCAAAGACTAGTCTGGTTGACAGATACGAATGGAAAGAGGTAAGGAAGGATTATTTGGGCTGATGCAAGAACAGATAGATCAAGTAATGTGAGTATTGTATAACAGGTTTGAAAATACAGCATTGTACTGTTTCAGTGGCTTTTAGTAACTCCCTTCCTCCTCGCCAGGTGCATAGAGCCCTGCCAAACATATATCAGCCATTATGATAGAAGTCACTAGTCTTAAACATATTATTTCACCAGCTAAAGTAATTGGCTGCCTGGTTACAATAGAGTTATTTTGTTCACAGTGCAATGATTGCCTCTAAAGTACTTAAAGCCAGCACCTGGCTGGCTCAGCGGGAATAACACGTGACCCTTGATCTCAGGGTTGTGAGTTTGAGTCCCACACCGTTTACTAAAAAAAATAAGAATAATAAACTTAAACGTGCTTGAGGCAGTATGTTTTTAATTATGTTTCTTGCTATCACTCAGACAGTTCTGGAGTTGATGATGTTTGAGGAAAATGCCAAACTCCAGAACTCCCTGGCTATCACAGGGAACATGCTACTTGACTCTTGTGTGACTTCTTTTTCTCACCAGTAGAATAGCACTTCATAGTTGGGGGATTTTTTAAAAGTTTCTTTATAGTTGGTTTTTTTTAGCTCATAGATCAGAATTTTTGGCTCAGTGCCTGGTACATTAAAATTGTTAGCTATTTATATTAATAGTGCTAATTAATAGAAATAGCTTCTTTCATTTATCTTGTGACTTAGAATTTTCAAAATGTTTTTACTGAAATTATCTCAATTGATCATCTAAGAAGCCTGGACACAATACTTAAAAATAGCAAGTTTGCTCTTCCAAGACAATTATTAATATGGTTCAGGCTCTGTATTTCTTCTTTCCATTCTTTTTTAAAATTAAAAAAATCCATTATAATTAACATAGACTGTTACATTAATTTTAGGTGTATATATTCTACACCTAAATGATTCAGCAATTTTCTAAATTATTCAGTGCTCATCTTGGTTAAATGTGTTCTTAATCCCCTTAACTTCTTCCACCCATTCCCCCCCCACCTCCCCTCTGGTAACTACCAGTTTGTTCTCTATATTTAAGAGTACATTTTTTTTAATCTCTTTTTGTTTGTGTGTGTGTTTCCCTTCAATTCCACATATGAGTGAAATCGTATGGTATTTGTCTTTTTCTGACTGACTTATTTCACTTAGCCTTATACTGTCTAGATCCATCCATTTGACCTTGCAAATGGCAAGATTTGATTCTCTTTGATGGCTGAGTACACTTACACACACACACACACACATTCCATTGTGTGCATATATATATATATATATTCACACACCTTTGTTTTATATATATATACATATGTGTATATATGTATATACATATATATACACACACACCACATCTTCATTATCCATTCATCATTCAATGGACACTTGGGTTGCTTCTATATCTTGGCTATTGTAAATAATACTGCAGTTAACGGGATGCCTGGGTGGCTCAGTGGGTTCATCGTCTGCCTTTGGCTCACGTCATGATCTCGGTCCTCGGATCGAGTCCTGCATCGGGCTTCTTCTCCCTCCACTTGCCTCTCTCTCTGCCTGCTGCTCCCCTCTGTTTGCACTCTCTCTCTCTCTTTGACAAATAAATAAGTAAACTCTTCAAAAAAAAAAAAACAAAACTTCAGTTAATATCAAAGTTTATCTATCTTTTCAAATTAAAGTTTTGCATTCTTTGGGTATATACCTGATGGTGAAATCACGGAATCGTAAGCTAGTTCTATTTTTAACTTTTCAAGTCCCCTCCACACTGATATCCATACTGGCTGCCCCAGTTTGCATTTCCACCAACAGTGCAGAAGGGATGCTTCTTTCCATTCTTAACCACAAATACAGCAGGTAGGTACGATTAGCCAGTTGAAGAAAATGAAGTTGTCAAATAACGTGTTCAGAGGTGTTGAGGCAGTCGGTAGCAGAGCAGTCTGAATGAAATGCAGGTTGAACCATCTCTCAATCTCCAGTCGCAGCACTTTCCCAGTGTGGATCACGTGACAAGTTTATTCTTGAGAAAGTGATTGAGTACGTAGACTCTAAGGATTATTTATTTGAGGGGGTGCGGGGTAGGAGAGTTGGAAGGGAGAGAATTTCAAGATTTTCCCTGCTCCCCCGCTCCCTGCTGAGTGTGGAGCCTTAAATGGGGCTCCATCTCATGCCTCTGAGATCATGATCTGAACCGAAATCAAGTCTCAGGGGTTCATCCGACTGAGCCATCCAGGCGCTTCAAGCATACAGACTCTAGAGCCAGTGTGCATGTGTCCAAATTCTGGCTCATTCACCTACCAGCTGTGTGAGCATAGTCCTCAGTTTCCTCGTCTCTACCATGGAACTTGTTATACTCCTCGCTTCATAGGTATGTGCTGAGGATTAAATGAGATAATATATTCAAAGCAATTAGAAAAGTCCCAGGGACATATTAGTCGTTAATATTGGCAATTAGTTCCTGATGCAGATAGTTTGTCATCTCCTATATAATCAAACAATTATAGCTCATTCCTCTTTCAGTATACTTACTCTGTTCTGAAACTGAATAGAAGCAATTAATTTAAAAATCCAGATCCTGGGCGCCTGGGTGGCTCGGTGGGTTAAGCCTCTGTCTTCGGCTCAGGTCATGATCCCAGGGTCCTGGGATCGAGCCCTGCATCGGGCTCTCTGCTCAGCGGGGAGCCTGCTTCCCCCACTCTCTCTGTCTGCCTCTCTGCCTGCTTGTGATCTCTCTCTCTCTGTGTTAAATAAATAAATAAAATCTTTAAAAAAAAACACCCATAAATCCAAATCCTGGGTGTCTGGGTGGCTCAGTCATTAAGCCTCTGCCTTCGGTTCAGGTCATGATCCCAGGGTTCTGGGATCGAGCCCCATTGGGGGCGCCCTGCTCAGCAGAGAGCCTGCTTCCTCCTCTCCCTCTGCTGCTCCTCCTACTTGTGCTCGCTCACTCTCTGTCAAATAAATAAATAAAATCTTTTAAAAAATCCCAATTCTTTATTATGAACATCGAGCAATGCACTATTTCAGCACTACCATCTACTTTTAAATACCGTTTTGGTGAGAAGTTAAGGTACCCATTGTCTGGGTGGGGAAAATGATATTCCCACATACCAAATGACATTCTGAAAACAGCTATGAGAAGATGATTGTCAGTGATCCAAACGTCAGTCTCAGCACAGGAGCTCTCTTACTAGATAGGTAATTCTGAGAACACATTGATCAATCACTCGCTGTTTCCCCAAGATGGAAGTAGAGTCTTGGTTGTAATAGAGCGTATGTTCTTTACATAGAACTGATTTCTGTGAGGTGTTCTGAATATCAGTTAACTTGGGAAATTATTAAAATAATAGCTACAACTTAATAAGCATCTACAGTGTTTCAAGATATGAACAAAGCCAATTATTATTAATTAATTAATTAATTATTTATTTATTTATTTTTTTAGAGAGAGAGATTGAGTGCATGTTCAGGTGAGGCAGGGGAGAGGCAGAGGGAGACAGAGAGACGGGATCTTAAGCAGACGCCACTCTCAGCATGGAGCGCAAGGTAGGACTCACCAGCAGGAGAGTATGACCTGAGCCAAAATCGAACGCGGGACGCTTAACTGACTGAGTCACCTAAACTAAGCCCTTTATATACATGTGATGGAAAGATAATCTGCACAGCCAAGGGTGAAAGAGAACTTTCTTTGTCTTTTTATGATTTGGCTCAATTTCTTTTTATGGCCCACATGTCCTAGGGTAGCAGACGGTAAGTGACTCACTGTCATGTCAGGATTCCCTCCTTACCATTCCCCATCCCTGTGTATGTGTGGCTTAGCACTTAGAAGATGCCAAAACATTGGCTGAAAATGGGGCTGATGAGTGGGGGTGCTGGTACATCTGTTTCTCAGGTGATCCGATCCTTGCAGGAAACCGTGGAGGCATCCCTCATTTCTACTCATAGACCCCTCAGGTGATTCTTGCCACTCCTTCTCTACCATATTCGAGGATCTGGGAATCCATCTGTCATTAGTCATTCCCTGCTGGGCTTGTATAAACACTGCTGGCCTGTTTATGCTTCATCTACTGAGACACAACAGAGAACCATTCCCAGTCTGGCACCTTGCTGTCTGCTTGTGTCTCCTCCGTAGTAACCAGAGTATAGATCCCCCTGATGTCTTGACACCTTCCTTCCTTGACCCTCACGATGAGACATGAGACATTACAGCCTCATGACAAACTCTGAGACACAGGACCTAGCAGATTACTGACTCCTGGATATTGTGGGGTAAGAAGTGTTTGTCATTTTGAGCTGCTACGTTTTGGGATAATTTGTTGTGTGGCAGTATGTAACAACTGCCATGGAAATAACATCTCTGTTTGCCTTTCAGTAATTCTGTCTTTTCCTAAAGTCCTTATTTGAAACTAAATCCAGAATTCTTCCTTGGGGGAGCTGATTTCTATTCTGTCGCATCCTTCTGCTGAGGCAAAGTATACCACAATTCTTGAGATGAGGTGAGGGGAAGAAGCAGGAGAGCTTATCCATTAGTAGAGAAAAATGGTCCGTATTTTAGAAATACCATTCTTACTTTCACTACCATTCTAGTAGATAGTTATCATTATGCCCATTTTGTAAGTGAGAAAATTAAAGCTTCAGAGACATTCATTTCCTTAAGGTCACACAATCATGTATCCATCATTAACCTTCATTTCTCTTCACTACATTTCACTACCGCTAGGAAAAAGTTTAAGCCTACATTAGAAACGAAGAAAAAAATCCACCCTGCTATTTTAATCTGCCATGTAAGTTTTTATATATGTTAAGAGTTGTCTACCAATCAAGAAAGGTTAATTTAGTGTAATTGAGGTAACAGCATAATAGAGGAGAAGTTGACTTTGGATTTGCTCGACTCCACTCTTTTTATAAGAACGAAACCAGAGTGCGGTAATTTCTACAAATTATGATGAAGTACACAGGGAAAATTCAGATACTAGACCAACATTTTCACCTTCTTAAGTTGTCATACTTATTCAAGTCCTATCCTACATAGTTCTTTGGAACGACATGATTTAATATTGCTTTCACCTGTGAGACCATTCATAACATTTGCTTCTCATCACAGTTTTCTTCTCATATATAATGAGTATTCATGATGGCACCTCTCTTCATTGAGCCTACAGAATTGAAATCAAAGCCAGGAAAATGTATTCTGCTCTCTTCATATTGATATATTGGATCTGTGACCATCTTGGCAATGCAACAAAAATTAGTGTGCTGTGTACATAAGTATATATTTCTTCATTCAGTTATTTTGTATTAAATACAGTTAGATTGTTTGTGTTCCTTATCTAGCCCATCCGGTGGAGAATTTATTCAGCTCTAACTTTACTACAGCCTAAGGAATCCAGACTGCTCTAGGATACTTAACTAATGGAAACCTTTTCTTTAAATAGAAGGGTAGAGAGGGAAGTGGGTCATGGTTAGATGCTTCTGTGTTCTCAATAAGCGGAAAACCTCCAAAGGCCTTAAAAACATTTATTATATTAATTTAACAAACAGATCATAATTACTTGGTGTCTGACACCATTCAAAATATTTTGTAAATACTAACTCATTTAATTTTTATGACAACCCCACAATACAGGTAGTCTATATTAATTGTAAAATTGAGGTAACAAAGGCATAAAAGGTTTAAATAAGTTGTCCAAAGTTGGAGAGCTACCAGGCAACAGAGACAAGATTCAAAATTTGGTCTTTTGGTTCGGAGATCCGTGTCCTCTACCATCATACCATGCTGTAGGGAGAAAAGGAATTATTTTAAAGATGTTTGAGAAATCACAAGAATTCCTTTAATAGCCTATCAACAATAATGTATACATATTTGTATCCATATTTATTATGCATATTCCATTCATTTGTAGCTAGTCCTAATTAACGGCCCTGTGGATGACCTCATAGGTTCGAAAGCATAAATGTATAATATCTACATATGGACATAATAAAGGAAAGCATTGCCTTATTATCAGATGACATCTTGAGTCTTGACTCATTAATTATGACTTTACTCGATTTTTGTATCAGCCTTGTATTTATGTTTCTCTCACTATTATATTATACTGCGGCCCTTTCATGCTATGGTTAGCAAACATTAGGTACTTAATAATTGTTTTTGTTGAGTTGAATTGTTAATGTCTACTGCTTGATTATTTGGGGATTATCTGTTAAGTCCTCCTATGAATTGTGTAATAGTGAATTCTCCCATACATGTAACCAAGAGCTAGGATGGTATGTACTTAGTATGCATTATCAAAAACGATTTATTGTGTAGAGGAACCAGAAGCAAACAAGTTTTATTGGAAAGTCAAATGCATATCAACTCATAGATTAGATCCTACATGTCTTATTCTTGGGTTTTGGAATATTAGACCACCCCATTCTGTGTTAGAAATGACATACTTTATGACTACCCAGGAAATTGAAATGGAAAAAAGCAAAACCAACCAACTGGCCAAATTACTACCTTGAAAAGTTTGAAGATTTGGGCCTACCGTTCCAAAATGCTATGTTCTCAAAGAATTCCGGTACTTCCTTCATCAAAGAATCAACGAGGAGGAAAAAGTTCTTTTCATTGCTGTTTTATGATGCTGTGTTTTTCTTTTGCTATCTCTCCTTACCCCAGTTCCAGATGTTTTTTAATCCCAACTATAGGCATTTCTGTTGGCCTCCAGCAGTGTTTTAAAAATATTTATATAGACAATGGTTTCTTCTCCCTTTATCTCCCCATCTTCCTCTGCTTCCTCCTCCTCCTTTCAATTGAGTATGTAAAATTACAAAGTTAATAAAGGTAACCTATGGGGCGCCTGGGTGGCTCAGTGGGTTAAGCCTCTGCCTTCAGCTCAGGTCATGATCTCAGGGTCCTGGGATCAAGTCCCGCATCGGGTTCTCTGCTCGGCAGGGAGCCTGCTTCCTCCTCTCTCTCTCTCTTCCTGCCTCTCTGCCTACTTGTGATCTCTGTCTGTCAAATAAATTTTAAAAAAATAAAATAAAATAAAATAAAGGTAACCTAGGCTGAACTTGCAAACTTGAAACAGGATCTTGTAAAATGTCTGCAAAAAGAAATAGTAAAAATTAGAAAATAATTGCCTTTTAATCACAAAAACTATGTCGGAAGCTTCAATATGCATAAAGGTTTTTGGTCTCTTGTTCAGGTCATGTTCATAATCACTCAGTCTCATACCACTCATTGGGATACCCACTGCCAGTCACTAAAGCTCTTTCTAGCTTTAGCGCCACTTTGCTAACGTGGATTGTATTTAATTGCAATGATGAAAAAAATGCATTTCTTTCATGTTCTGAGGAACTTGGAATTTTCTCCCTCTCCAAATAGTTTTCCTGTGATTTAGTAAGCTGGCCTTCCTTGCACTTGTTTCTTTTGATTATTCATTGCGGCATTCTAGTCGATACCCTCACACTTCCTTTCTTCCTCTTCATTTTAGAATTCTATCAAAAACTCAAGCTTCTTAAAAGCTCCAAATATATTGTTGTTGGAGATGGTAAATTTTCCAAGTTTCTAAATTATTTATTTCTAAATAAATCTCTACACTGTAATATATACAACCTATATAAGAAAATTGAAAAGATTTTCCATATTTCCCAAAAGTTGTGTGACTTTTCATGTTCTCATTTATTATTCCCATGAATATTCTCAGTATACAGAACAAATTTTCTTCAAAAGGTGAGAGAATTGGGAAAGAATTCTACAAATCACTTAGGTGCAGTTCTTATCACAGTTCACTCATGTATGGATTAAACGAAAATATTAGAACAAAGATTGTCTCATTTTCAAGGTCATTTCTTCCAAGATATTTAAGCAAACGTGAATTAGATTTCCCTATGGTGACGGTGCAAACTGAGACTTACTCTTTTGTTCTTAGGAAAATGTTCAAAATGGACCTGGATTTTTTCTCTTTAACGGACTGTTCATAATGGCTCAATGGAAAGGTTAATGTGATTTATTTTCCCTTGTTTTGTCACTGGTGTCAATGCTATAGACAATGTGTTTAGTAGTACAATGGGATGCTACCAACGTTGGACAGCAGACCCAAATAGCTGATGATATAAAACATTTGTCAATTTGGCAAGATGAATTTTGGTTCTTAATGTAAAATTAGACAGTTAAAAATGTTCATTAGTAATAGTTTATTGACTAAGATCACCAAAATATATGAATGGTTTTGTTTCATCATGACCAAAGCTCCAAAATTTTGAATTATTTTTAGAGTGGTAAAATGGCCTATATCTGGATCAGCAGAGTCAGATGATCTGTGACAGCATCATTTTCAATCGCTATCTCCAAAATATTGCTTATTGGAGTGAATTGTATTTGATGTTGGCCAAAGGAGTAACATATATTAGATGTTTGGGATGGTAGATTAAATATTCATATTTGAGTTTTGATCAGGACCAATACTTTTTCTGCTAAAACTAAAATGAAATGCTGAATTTTAATGAAAGATAAGTTTTTGACAAGGGTGCCAAGATCATTCAAATGAGGAAAACCCAGTGGTTTCAACAAATAATATTGGGAAAACTAGGTATTCACATATAAAAGAATGAAGCTGGACCCCTACCCTGTACCAAATCCAAAAATTAACTAAAAATGGATCCATGACCTAAACTGAAGAGCTAACTCTAAGAAGAACACATAAAGGAAAACTTTATGGTGTTGGATTTGGCAGTGATTTCTTAGATGGGATGCCAAAAGTGTAGGTAATGGAATTAAAACCATACAAATTGGGCTTTATAAAAATAAAATCTTCTATATATCAAAACAAACTGTCCACAGTGTTAAAAGGCAACCCATGAAATGGAGAAAAACATCTCAAAATACTATATCTGATAAGATGTTAACATCTAGAACTTTAATAAGGAACATCAACAGATCAACAATATGGGTAACAAAACCTGATTAAGATAAGGGCAAATGACTTGAATAACCCTTTCTCCAAAGGTAATAGATGAATGTCCCCAGAAGCACAGGTAAAATTACTCAACATCACTCATCATTAGGGAAATGCAAACCAAAAACCTCGAGGAGGTGACAGCAGCAAGATGGAGAAATTGGAGATTTTCGGTTCATGTCCTCCATCCAAAACAATTTTGCAGCTATCCAAGAACAAAAGTGCCACTGTGGGAGCTTTGGGATCCAGGAAAGAGTTCGCAAAACCCCAGGGAACTCCAAGACTGAAATGTGCTGCTTTGGAAAGGCAGCCCCCATTCTGGTGGGAGGCTCACCTACTGATCAAAAGGAGCCCCAATCCACTATGTACTCGCATCCAGCTTCATTTGGCTGCCATCCTGCTGGCCTAGAGACCCAACGATATCAGTCCATGCAGCTGGGAGCCGTCTGGATAACTGAGTCCCAGCTGTGGACCTTGAAGCAGCTCTGAGACTCACTTCCAGTCCCATTCTGCCCTGGCCTGGGGGACGTCTTGGCCGCTCATGGAACTGACCGAAGACATGGCCACTCAGATCCCTGGTGGCAGGCTTGATGACCTTATTCCTGCCGACAGACCCTGGAGCAGCCCTGTGACCCACCTCTGGCATCACTCTACCATGGTCCTTGAGGCATTCCTGTCCACTCGGGGAGCCCTCTCAGAGACCTAGTGGCAGTCAAACCCCTCTGTGTACCTGCTAACAGGCAATCCCAGAAGTGGCTCCGAGGACTGGCTCAGCTCTGCGCCTGCCCACAGGTGCCTGAGCAGTTCTCTGCACACAGGGATCTGATCAGAAGTGACAGGCCTGCTATCTGCAGACCCAAACTGTGGACCCCACAGCAACCACGTAACTCAGTTCCAGTCCTGTCAGTCCGGGAACCCAGCTTTGGCAACCCCAGGTACAGAGTCAACTTCAGAATACTCTAGAACCATGAGGGTAGCATGTTTTTTGGTAATGTTTTGGTGGTAATGGCATATTTTGGTGGTAAAAGGCAACTTTTACCTCTCGTATAAAGGTTAAAAGCCAAAAGTATTGGGGTGACCGGATGGCTCAGTCGGTTAAGTGTCTGCCTTCTGGGCAGGTTATGATCTCAGGGTCCTGGGATCCAGCCCCCCCCATGGGGCTCCCTGCTCAGCAGGGTGCCTACTTCTCCCTCTCTCTCTCCTGCTCCCCTGCTTGTGTGCTCGTGCACGTGCTCTCTCTGTCAAATAAATAAAATCTTTATAACAAAAGGCAAAGGTATTAAAATACTATGGTTACAATAATTTCTTAATGAATGCACTATAAAAATAATGTAAATTGTGACAAAATATAATGTGGCGGGAGAAAAGTATAGAATTTTTGGATGCAGTTGAAATTATCAGATTAAAATAGACTGTTAAGGTATTTTATGTAAGCCTTCTTGGTATATAGATGCTACTAATAAAGAGATATGCACATGCAGAAATTTCTATATGTTGTCCTTCCCTTTTTTAATTCCAGAGTACTGTCAAAGAATTATTCAGTCCTAGGAAACAAGTTTATATCCCTATGAGAAGGTAACTTTCCCATCTGGCGTTCTGAAATCATTTAGTTTATATTGGTTTTGATCAAATCAGGAGACAGCAAAAGATGAGAAAATGATTTCAAAGAATAATCCTATTCTCTTCCGAAGATTGGGATATTTTATGGATGACAGCTAAATTAAATTGGAGTAAGAATTGCTCACAATGATGAATGCCGCTGTTCATTCATAGTAACTTGAAAAGAGAAAGAAAGTAATTTTTCTTTAAAGGGAAAATAAATAGCCTGAAGGAATGATCAATTACTGAAGACAAATCCTGAGAAAATTTATCAAGAATTTCAGCTTCATTATCCTCTCTAAACTCATGCATGAGGCCTTTGGTCAGAGTTTGGATGAAAGATTCTTCGGGAACCTCTGTCCCCACTCACTACTACATTTGACTCCAATGGCAGCAGGGAAAGCATGGGTGTTGAGCTGCAGGTTTTGGTCTCTTTCCCATGGCCCTTAACAGCAAATACTTGAGAATCCATTCAGTCATCCATTCAGGAAATGCCTTTAGAGCATCCACTATGACCTAAGCCACAGAGGGAGAGAATGTAATCAGAACTAAAAGGATTTTAAAAACACCAAGAAAGAAAACAACCTTCCTTCCTAATTCAAGGCATACCACTGTCTACTGGGGATGAGTGAATTCTGAGGCCTTGGGTTTTTGGCAATCCTCCCAAGTCTGCCTATCACCCTATCACTGCTTGCCCAGAATCAGAGGCACTTTTGGCTTTCTGCAAGTTTTCTTCCTCATTTGGCTGCTGTCTTGGCCCCATGCCATCATGCAGAAAGCAAAATCTATAAATATCAACTAGCTTTCACGCAGCTGAGAAAATCTACAAGAAAGGCAGTGGTACTAATAATGATAAATGTTCTTTACCCTTTGATTGATAAAATAATTTTATTTTAAAAGATCAGCTTTTTTTTTTAAAAACACTGAACAGATTATGGGTCACAGACTTTAGTTATCCACACAAGATACATATCTTTCACTCTATTAGTGTCTGCTTTTGTGAAAAAGATCTCAGTAAAACCAAAGGAGTTTCTTACAACAAAGTTAATCCATCTGGAATCATTCCACAAAAAGAATATCACAGAGCATGCATTAATATACCTTTTTTTCAAAATATATATACATTCATACCATTGCATATGTTTGTATGTAATTATTCGGAAAGCCACAGTTCACTAGTAGTACAAAAAATAAGATAAGATCATAGTACAAGATTTGCCATGGCTTCAGGTACAAGCTAGAATAAAGTTCTTGCTTTGTTTTTTTTTCCCTTTCTAGATTACTAATATGTACATTTACACATAGTGTAATGGTCCCAGTATATACCCCTAAAGAATTAAATGATAAGAATTAATTGACTCTTATAAGCCAACTTCTGTATTATTTAAATATGGAATTTATAAACATGTAATCCACTATATAGAAGCTGGAGAGAAAAGTTTTGGCTTCAATTCAAGAACTCTTTGATGGTCAAAAATAAGCAAATATATGATGGCTTGCTTCAAGATAACACTTCATAAGATAATATTGGATGAAATAAAAACATGGAATATTTGATAAATTTCACCTTCATTATGGAAAGAATGATGCTTCTTTGCCTACTAAGGAGTTTTAAGCATCAGCAAATATTTGGATAAAAATATTTGGGGTTCAAGTTACTTTGGAAGAATATTTTGACTAAATACTATATAAGTAAAGACAAAAATAACTCTATATAACATTTATACTCCAGTTGACAACTGGAGTATACTGGTTAATATTAACCCATATAGGTATGGGTTAAAAATTCTGAACCTATTATATGTGTATATACACCAAAGTTGAAGAAGTAAATATATTGTAGAAAATGAGAACAAGTTCTCACTGTCGGAAAAAGAAGCTATAAACCCGAGTGAGTCATAGAATGAATCTCAATGTGTTGGATTGGAATTGGAGATAATTCATGTTCTTGTTAACATAGACGTAGAGATAGGTATAGATATATAGATAAGAATTAAATATAGATGTATATATGATACACATATGTATATCCAAGTTCTCCTCACTGAGAAGGCCTAGATGCAGTGATACCCAGTAGCAATGAGCACACCTTATACTTAGGTGTCAGTTTCCAAATACCATTCTTCTGTGAAACGCACCAGAGTCACTTGGAAAAGTGGCTGATTTTAGGATGAAGACAGAGAAAATACAAAATAGTTCTGGAGGATTTTGCAGTGCCAAAAATTAAGTGCTCAAAGAAGGAGGAGTCACATCGAAGGAGCAGAGACACCAACCTGAAAGATTTCCAGTGGGGAAAGCTCAAACAGTTTTGAACAAAAACATAAGGAATTATCGTACTGGATATAAACCTATAGATAATCAGTGAATTCAGGAAAGCAATAGCACTTTTTTATTGTTCATTTTTATTTTTATTATTGAAGTGGAGTTGATGTGATTTGACAGTTCTGTATATTACTCAGTGCTCACCACAGGAAGTATAGTTATCGTCTGTCACCCCGCAAAGTTGTTCTAATATTATTGACTACATTTCCCGTTCTGTACTTTTCATCTCTGTGGCCCACTTATTTTATAATTGGAAATCTTCACCTCTTAATCTCCCTCACCCAGTTAATTCTTCAATAAGAATGGTTCTTTTTTACTGACGGATTCTAATTGATAAATGTGGAAGGAATGAAAATAACAGAAAATCACCACCAACTAATAATTGTAACACTAGTAATTGCTGCAAGCAAGATCCAGCAATGGATGGTAAATTTGGTGAGCAAACGTTTGAGGAGAAACAGAATATTTTTGTAGTCTCAGTGTATCATTCCCAACGTATTTGTTAATCACAAAGGGAATAATTGTAACTTTATAGCAAAGACTCAGTCCATGAGACACCACCATAACAAAGTGATCAAGGTTAACATCAACAGGAATGAGACCTTTTCCACCTCCTCTCTGTCCTGAATTGTTACACTGAGAAGGGTACCTCACTTCTGTAGCATTCTCGCTAAAAATCCACAACCATAGTCCAATCACATGAAAATACCAGATACACCCAAACTGAAGGATATTCTACAAAACAACTGGCCATTTCAAAATGTCAAGGTCACGGATCATCTGGGTGGTTTCTCCCTCTGCAGATCCCCCTGCTTGTGCTCTCTCTCTCTCTTTCTCTGTCAAATACATAAAGTAACAAAAAAAAAAGTTAACGTCAAAAGACAAAGAAGGATTTAGGAATTGTCACAGATTGAAGGAGAGCAAGGAGATGTGACATGTATATTAAAAGGGGTAGCCTGCAGTGGATCCTGGGACAGAAAAAGAAAAGACTTTAGGGACGTCTGGGTGGCTCAGTCTTTAAGCATCTGCCTTTGACCAGGGTCCTGGGATTGAGCCCCACATTGGGCTCCCTGCTCACTAGGAAGCTGTCTTCTCCCTCTCCCATTCCCCCTTCTTGTGTTCCCTCTCTCATTGTCTCTATCTGTCAAAAGAATAAATAAATCTTAAAAGCAAAGAAAAGAAAAAGACTAGGGTAAAAGCTGGTGAAATCGAAATGAATTCTGTAGGCTAGTTGATAGCAATTTTATTATTATTATTTTTTAAAGATTTTATTTATTTATTTGACAGACAGAGATCACAAGTAGGGAGATAAGTAGGCAGAGAGAGAGGAGGAAGCAGGCTCCCTGCTGAGCAGAGAGCCAGATGTGGGGCTCGATCCCAGGACCCTGGGATCATGACCTGAGCCAAAGGCAGAGGCTTTAACCCACTGAGCCACCCAGGCGCCCTAGTTGATAGCAATTTTAATGTTATCTTTGTTTTGATAACTGTACTGTGGTTACATAACATGTTAACATTAGGGGAAACTGAGTGAATCACCATCACATGGGGAGACTTTGTACTACTTTTGCCACTTACTCTAAAATTATTTCAAAATAAAAAGTCATATAAGGAAGCATACACCACCAATCCAACATCTTTTCAGCTGGAGCCTGGTATTTTTCAAATGAGAATTTGACACAACACTCTTCATTTCATTGTGTTATTTCTTTGCCTTTCTCTCCGGTATCACTCTTTTGTGCACCATCATTCACGTAGATATGAAAAGAATCTTTCCCTTCTTATGCAACATTAAAGTAAAAACAAGAAGCAGTTGTTTATCTACAACAGGAGAACATTAACCCTTCTATCTGTATAGCATATAATGTCTCTGAACTGCTTTAATTCGTAGCTTATCAAAGCTATACTTTGGACGTGAAAATGGATAGCTTGGGCTGTTGTCCAAATTCATCTTTGAAAAGACGAGGTGTTTCATTCTAGTCTGTTTTTATAAGTGCATCAATAGATATGTCTCTTAATTAAGTTCTTTAAAAATTGGCTGCTGCACAGGGCTTACATTTGGTAATGTGACCATAGAAGGCACTGCATTTTAAATAAATAAACTTTATTTAAATAATAGAATTTTATAGGGGCGCCTGGGTGGCTCAGTGGGTTAAAGCCTCTGCCTTCGGCTCGGGTCATGGTCCCAGGGTCCTGGGATCAAGCCCCTCGTCGGGCTCGGCAGGGAGCCTGCTTCCTCCTCTCTATCTCTCTCTGCCTACTTGTGATCTCTATCTGTCAAATAAATAAATAAAATCTTTTTAAAATAAATAAATAATAGAATTTTATAAATAAAGAAATAGAGTTTAAGTTATATCATTTAAATAAGCATAACAGCATAGCACCAACAAACATTTAGTGTGTCGAGTTCTTTGGTAGATGATTTACCTGTATTATTTAAGTTATTAATAATAGTCAAAATTATGAATTGTTAATCCATATTGCATGTACTCCATGTGCCAGGATGCTGAATGCTTTGCAGAATTTATTTAATTTCATCCTCATCACAAATCTGATCTGGGTGGTAACCTTGCCCTTAGAATCACCTGGCAACTTGTTAGTTTCCCAAAGCCAGGCTACACCGTGTACCCATTTAGTCAGAATTTCTAGGTATGAAGCCCCAAATCAATGATTTCTTTCAAGGTTTCCCAGGCGATTGCAGTGTGCCACCACATTTAGTAACTCGTGCACTAGAACTTACTTATTTATAATTTTACAAAATGTCAGTGAGAAGGGACAGGGTTAGGCAAGCTAGGTATATAATATAGAAACTAGAAGTTAGTGACATTCAGGCTCTTGTTCGGATGTTCTGATTATTATGGAGATAAAACTTTTTGGGACGCCTAGGTGCCTCATTGGGTTAAGCCTCTGCCTTTGGCTCAGGTCATGATCTCAAGGTCCTGAGATCGAGCCCTGAGCCCCATATGGGGCTCTCTGCTTGGCAGAGAGCCTACTTCCCCCTCTCTTTTTGCCTGCCTCTCTGCCTACTTGTCATATCTCTCTCTCTCTCTCTCTCTCTCTGTCAAATAAATAAATAAAATCTTTTAAAAAACCTTATTAATCTCTACTTTTCAATAAACAGGCTCCTCTGATGAATAGATTACACATTCCATTGTGGCACTGTTTTTCTATAATCATGAATGAAAAATAATTATAACTTAAAAATAATTGAAAAAGAAGAATTACTGGGGTTGATAATTATGCCGTTTTTCCCCCCTGGTGTCTTTTATAGCCTGTTTATTCCCAACTTGGCACTTAGTGAAAGAAATTGCATTATTGTTCTCCTGTACGTTTATTTTGCTTTAAAGAATATATATGGGTTATTTTCTCTTTTGACTTATATATGGGATTCTTTTATTATTTTTACATGTTTATAATAGTTTTTATTATTTTTTTAACATAGATATTCTATTCGGAACAGTTTAGCAAGATGTTGAAATGATTATTTAGATCATTCAAGGAAAAGAAAAAGGACTTTTAACTAAAATTCACTGTTTTAGCCTGGGCATGCACTTACATTCTGCAAATAAGGTCCCTCCAATCTCATATCTCTAGAGCCGGTATGTATTCATTCTGCAAGTGCCTATGGCAAGTATGTCCTTCATGGTTTTTACTCAAAAAGATATGTGTTCATAGAGATCGGAAATGCAAACACTACATGTGTTGTTGCGTTGCATAAATTGTTACGATGAATAAATTTGAAGCAGTTGCGGGGACAGCATTCCTGAGACGGTCTGTGAGACTCTGGACTTGAACAATATCACATCAGGGCCCACACGACAAGATGAGATCAAACCAAGGCAAGGACAAATCTTCCCAGCTTTGCAGAGCATGGAGTGTCACTCAGGCTTCCTGAGAAAGAATACTGGGATAAAGCATTCCTGGTACCAAGGAAGTCTCTAGAAAGATACTGTGATACTGGCAGTGGTGAGTTTCTTTAGGTGATGTCATAGATAGTGGCCTCCAGCTAGGAGGCCTGTGAGCAGGAAAGGAAGGAAGAGCACTGGGCATATCCACTGTGAGCATATCCATGATAATAGTCTAGCTTGCCAGAACTGCTGGCAAGGACTGGTTGGGGGGGGTGGTGGTGGAATTCCTACATTTGAATCAGTAGAGGGCTGCGCTGTTATAAGTTGAGCATTAAAGTTTAATAAGGAAAGAAAACCTATGTGACTTCATTCTAAACTCACAGCCTCGTGAAGCTTAGATATGCAAATCATGGACCTAAAACAATTCTGATGAATGTACATGTAGATGTTGTGTTGATTCAAACCTCCCTACTTCTAATTCTACCCCTGACTTTGTACCAAGTAAAGCAGCAATTGCACTATACTTGGTGGAAGTTGTGGAGAATGAATTATTCCAAATTTGTTCATCAAATTATTTGTGGAATAGGCTTGATTTATAAAGCGTTATTCTAGAAAGATGTTACAGCATGGTTACTACATTGTCCACTCTAGAAGAAAGTTCCGTGAACGTTCTATAAGTGAGATCTTAAAAATGTTCCTTCTGATTTAACCAAGCAAAACACTCAATAAACCCCTGCTGAGCTCTGGGCGATGTGCCTGTGGATGGGAGCTGGTGCCCTAGAGACTTAGAAGCGTGGGAAGTCCCAGTCAGCAGCTTGCAGTGACCAGACGCCATGTCGCCGATGCCAGAGTAATGCATGCCCGATCCTTCCCACCACAACTTAAACAACTTCCATCACACAAGGCAGAAAGGCAGGCAGAGGCACAGAAGTTAACCATTAAGGGCTGAGGACTTACTGAAAAGGATTAAGCTAGGAAATCCCGACATACGTTATATTATTTGAGTTTGGCTTACAGATTATTGAAGTTGATTTGTTTATGTTAAAATGTATGAGATTCACTGTATGCGGTTGTGGAATTTGAGTTGCATTAATTGTACATGTAAGTAACATTTTTGCATACCCAACGTTGTGACTATTTGATTTTTTGTAGCCAGATTATTTCTAAAACTACTAGTTACTTGATTGAATTAATCCATTTCTTTCTATCGGTTGTGTCTAAACTATCGGGTTATTCAAACAGGATGTATGCAGGTAGAATCTTGCTCAATTTTCATATTACCCTGAAAACCCAGGCCTTTGGAATGCTGTTAGCTAACGCAGTGGTGATCATATTGCAATATGGAAACATTTCCAATCGACATGTTGTATACCTTAAACTTAACCAGTGTTATATGTCATGTGTATCTCAAATTTCAAGAAAGAATAGGAGCACCTGGGTGGCTCAGTCGGTCAAGTGTCTGCCTTAGGCTCAGGTCATGATGCCAGGGTCTGGGATCCCAGGTTCTGCTCAGTGGGGATCTTGCTTATCCCTCTGTCCATTCTCCCTCTGCTTGTGGTTGGTTTCTCTCTCTCTCTGTCAAATGAATAAATAAAATCTCATTTCCTACATCTCTTCCTGTTTTTTTTCTAATGTTTTCCACTACTGTTTACCAATTTCAAAACAAAACACATCCGTCCATGGCATCCACCTGCTTTAATCCATAGCTTTCCATTACTTTTCTGATAAAAAAACAACAACTCGGTTTCTCCCATAATCCTATCTACTTGTAGTACTTTCGTCAGCAGGAGTATGACCCCTACCAAAGTCTCCTACTGCGTGTTACCCTCCCCTCTGCGGTGTCCCCTTATTCCTACTCTGCTGGTTTTATGTCATTTCCTCAACTGGGCACGTTCTTTACAATGTCAAAGCCTTTTCACAAATTATTCCTTCCACTTAAAATACTCTGGAACTGTCCCTCCCCGTCATGTGCCACACTTCGGTCTATTTAATTACTGTCCATTCTTCAGGTCTCCAGTCCCAGACTTCACAGGTTATAGTGAGTTCTTCTGTGTAGACTACATAGCATTTATCACAGTTTGTAAATACATGCTCGAGTGAGTTGTGTCAGCAAGCGTGTCTATATCTCTGTTGCCCACTGTCATAGCCTTCATGGTTAGTGTAGGGCTTGCTCATAAGACACCCTCAATAAATAGTAGTTGAGTGAATGAACGAGTATATGAATAACGGTGGAGGTTAAGGCTGAGCCAGTCCAGGGAGGTCTTTACAAGGAAAATGGGCATTGGCCTATTATCAATAACGACAGGCACTGGAGAGAGCTAGGTAGTTTGGGGCACGATCTTTGGTTCACAGCTCAAGTTGTCTATATAACAGATAGGTAACCTTAAGCAAGTTACTTTAACATTTTTCTGTCTCAATTTCCTCATCCTAACAATAGGAACAAGACTAATGTTCTACCTTACAGGGTTATGGTAGGATTAAATATTGTATTTAAAGTGCTTAGCTTGGGGACTGTTGCCTAGTACATGCTCATTAATGACAATGACCAATGTCCTTACTGTTGTTTTATTAGGTCTCATTAAGAAAGAGCTTGCTTGAGTTTTATGTTTTATGTTTATATGTTTTGGCAAGGCTATTTAATCCGAGGCCAGCAAGTCTAGGGATGAAAACATTCTGCCACCATGCTAAAACTCAAATCCCAAAGGGAGGTCTAAGCAAATCACCTACTTAGGGAGGAAGCATCATGTAATGCACTAATGTCCAGATAGTAGTGCAAGTAGTGGAAATGAAGTGCAAGGGATTTCTTACATAATCTCTGAGCCAGTGAGATTGTGGAAAAGAAACTCCAGCAATGAAAGACAAGAACCCAGTCCCTGGTGGTTGACAATAGACTCCTACTCACTGTAGAGATGTTGTTAATGCTGTAGAAGAGTGTCATCTTTTCAAGGTCCCTTATGGAAACTTTGTCTTAGTCCTAAAAATAAGCAGTTTTTGTTCTCCTGATAAACGAGTCATGTAAGCAATCGGATTTCTTATTTGCTTTGGCTACTAGGAAGCTCAGAGACAAAGTGTTTGCAAATATCAAAGTGTGGTATTCAGTGAATGAATCATTGAACGACATGATTTCCAAACCGAAAATCTACTTCTTTTATTATGTTTGCATAAGTATACATTCTTCTATGTAACTTACCACAGACATACATTTGCACTTATTTATATGATTATATTATTAATATCTGCCTTCTCCACTAGAGAATAAGTTCTTTGAAGACAGCAAAAGTATTTATCTTTTTTTAATAATTTTTAAATTAACGTATAATGTATTATTTGCCCCAGGAATACAGGTCTGTGAATCCTCAGGCTTACACACTTCACAGCATTCACCATAGCACATACCCTCCCCAATGTCCATAACCCAACTACCCTCTCCACACCCCCTCTCCCCCCAGGAACCCTCAGGTTTTTTTGTGATATTGAGTCTCATGGTTTGTCCAAAAGTATTTATCTTCTTTAACTCAGTTCCTAGCATAGTTCCCAGCAAATGGTAGATGAACAAAAATATTTGTCAGATGAAAAATGCAAGTTCGCAGTAACTTGTGGAATTCAGTTTGGGCACTAACCTCAACCCTGGCCTCATGTCATGTTTCCCCTCTTTATTTTTTCTTTGCACTGATTTTCTCACTCTCTTTAAAAAATCAGATCTGTTTTCAAAAGTCATACCTGTTCATTGCATGAAATATTATAAAACAGAGAAAAATAATCCCTCTAACTAAAGACAACTTCTAATGAGGGGTGGTATTTTCCAGACCTGATTAAATATATATGAATGTATGTATATATGAATTTTTCCATGTCTAGAACATGAGCAAACCCTATTAATTTGTATACATAGTAATTTGTATGGTTTAATTTGTTGTTTTGTATGTACTTTTGAAAAAGGCTATCAATTGGGACGCCTGGGTGGCTCAGTTGGTTAAGCAGCTGCCTTCGGCTCAGGTCATGATCCCAGCGTCCTGGGATCGAGTCCCACATCGGGCTCCTTGCTCGGCAGGGAGCCTGCTTCTCCCTCTGCTTCCGTCTGCCAGTGCTCATTCTTTCTCTCTCTCTCTCTCTCTGACAAATAAATAAATAAAATCTTAAAAAAAAAAAAAGAAAGAAAGAAAAAGGCTATCAATCATTTTTGGAACAAGAATGGCTCTAGCTATGTAAGCACTGGGAACTGGGGTACACAGGTCGGTGGGGGTCAGACATATGTAGTAGACACTTACCCAGGGCGCTCCTGACCCCAGACTCTTTCTGTTCCTCCCACCTAAGCCTAGGGTCAATCCATGATTCTGGAGTACAGTGTAGGGATCAAGTAGGCTCCACATTTAGTGGCAGCACGATGTGGGAGATATTCCCACTGTATTTTCTGGGCTAAGTAACATTTCAGGGATGGAGCATGAGGTACTCCTTAGGTGGCTAATATTAGAAATCCTGGCATGGCCAGTCTTTCTTCCCTACCTCTCCATCAAATCTTGAAATCGTATCATTTTAAAAGTCAGCAGAACAGTGTGGTTTTATTTTTATGTTTCTGTCTACCTTCCGTCTGGGTGAAGCTCTCCCCTTGACCGTGGATTTCCAGAAACAGGAGTGAGGGAAGAGTGAAGATGATTGATTCTTTTTCACCTCTGTGTTGCCCTTTTGATGAAACACATGTAAATTGGATGTTTTCCCTTTAAATACTTAACACCAATATTAATACCACCAAGTAGCTGGGTTTCCTCGTCTTACTAAATGTCATAATATACAGTAAATAAGATTGTTGCAGAAAGTGGGCTTCAAAGTGGTGTGGCTATGAATAACTTAACAGATTCCAAGATTGCTCCCCAACTGCAAGGCTTTCTGCTGTGCCTTCTATAGAATGTCAGGGGACCATTACCAGAGAACTAAATAACTGAAACATTATATGGTATTTCAAATCATGTTAATGACCCAAATCTATCTCACCACTGCTCCTTTGAATTGATGGCTCAGGCAGTTTGTAACAGGCTTACTTATCTCCTGAATGCAGTGTTGAGTTGGATTCAGCCTTAAGGAAACAGTGCAGTGAAGTCCTATGCATACACTGTGACACTATCCTCACTGGAATAGTGCGATTCCAGCCTCTCCTTAACCCAGTCCCCTAGCCAGACCTAACCAGAAGGCTGGCCAGGTTTGTTTGGCTGAGACCCAGAAAGCCTAGATTTGTTTTCCTTCCTGTCCGGAAAAATTAAAATGCACGCATGCGTGTGTGTGTATATTCACACACACACACACACACACACACACATACACACACACAGAGTGCACTTGTTCACCTGTGCAGTAGTTCTGAGCTAAAGGAATTTCTTCAAAATGCAAATGTATAAAATATGTGCTTCAAGTTATTTATAAAAATTATCTTGGAACATACGAGTTCTGAAAAATTAAATGTTTTCATCCCTTCTAGCACATCACAGAGTACATTTAACTATTGTAAACTGGCAGACCTTCCAAGTTCTTTCCTGAGTCAGGCAGCCCCAAGCTCACCAACAGTGATGAACGGAGGCAAGGAGAGAGCTAGGTCTCCAGTGCATAGTGGGGTGGAGAATACCTCTAGGAGTGCGGCTCGAATGCGTGACCTGGCAGTAGACCTAGAACTCTAGATCTGAGATCCAAGGGTTTCTAGGGTAATGATAAGATGGGAAAGGAGGTGTTTACATGAGGTGCCAGTGTGTCAAGTCCAACGTCCTGCACATGGAAACAAGGTCCTGTGTCACCTGACACCTTCCTACCTCTCCATGGTCCCTCACCTTTCCTCCCCACCACTGTATGTTGCAAGCATTACCCAAGTTTCCTGCTGGGTGTCAGGAGGTGTGTGGGGATCATGTAGGTGCAGTTTCTTTCTTCTCACCCCCTCTCTATCTTAATAAGCTGTATTTAATCTTTAGACTCCATTACAAGGATCATCTCCTCTAGAAGAGCATCCTTGACCCCTCTCCCTGCTACCTTCTGAACTGTCTCTCTCCCTAATTGTGGAAGAGACCATTGATAGGGGTGCTACCACCCTCACTTCAATAGACTACGAGCTCCTAAATAAGTCTCCATCCCCAGTCCTCACATAGTAGATACTTGCTTCCTTGTCTATTTACTTACTGCTTAAATGGGTATAGTCACATGGTTAACAGCTTTGTGATTATGGGTGATCAACGTATTTGGAGAAAGATTCCCCAGAAAGCAACTAGTTATATCAGGGACTAGGCCTGCTGTCCAGGGAAAAGAGGTTGACAAGAGTCAGGACTCCACCAAAGTAGTCCAGATTTCCAAATAGGACTTGGCATAGGAGCCCACCTTTTCAAACTAGTCCAACACACCGAAGATCACAGGGAAAGCTATAGCTTGGTGAGAATGCGAGTGATGGTGACATTGACCTTGTCACACGAAAGCACCAGCAATTTCAGACACTCCTTGCTGTTGGAGTCCAGGCAGCCAGTGACTCTGAGAAAGGGCAGGGAGGACATTTGTTCACCAGTGGAGCTAAATAAACTTTCAAGCCAGGCTCTGTGACCAAGGAAGAAAAGCAGACAATGGAGGTGAGCATAGCACCAAGCGAATCTCAGGGGGAGTCCTGATGAGAAATTCAGGCTGAAAAGTACTATCAGTTATTTGAGGTTTACTATGCTCACCTGAAAAATGCAAATAAAATAGCACCTCAGAACACTGGTCTGTCATTACTACATAATAGATGTGTAGGTAGGTAGCATAGTTCCCAGTACCCGATAGTGAATGAATGCTATTTTCCTTATTTCTTTTTCTTCCCTTTACAAAAATCGCATCCATATACCTTAACTACTGGGTTTACTCAGTATTTGACATTTTAAATGTTCAAAACATCGGCTCTTTCATAGTCTCTGGAAAAGAAATGGCATACTTTTTTGAGCATAAAAGTTAAGATTTCTCTCAGTGTTAGTGACCATATGAATAAATGTTGTTTTTCGACTCTTATCATTTCAATACAGTGAAAGCTTAAAGTGAATAATATTTTCAAAGAAAAAAATATACTTGGGTTTATATTTCCTATTGTCCCCAAGGGAATAACTAGGAGTTGTGTGTAGAGGTCACAGAGCAATAGATTTTGAGTTGATATAAGAAAAATCTTTTCTAACAGACAGCTGGCCAATGATGGAATGAGCTATTCTAAGAGTTAGCGAGTTCTTAGTCACTACATGTGTTCGAGAAGCGCCTGTGTGAACATCCTTGGGGTTGTTGCAGAAGGGTACCCTGCATGTTCTCTAAGACTCCTACTTAATCTGACATAATACAGATCTCTTAGTATTCTCATCATATGTTTTTTCAGGGAACCATGAATTCTTCATATTCCCCAACAAATCTCTTATCCATTAGCCCTCGTAAAGCAACTATCATGTCATATTTATCTTTGCGTGACATTAAGAAATGCCCAATAAATGACTCTTAGCCTTGTAGACCGCCTGCACTATGCATAGCGTTGTCTCCCGTTTCAAGAGCATATTTCCTATTTTGGGGGGTAATGAAAACAGATGAGTTGATCCTACTCAACTGCATTATTTCAACAAAAATTGGTGAAAATGCCCTATGTCCAACAGTCTCTGCGTACAGTAACCCAACATGCACTCAGTAATAAGACTTATAAGTGGAAAAATTGACTCAGATGGAATATTATTTCTCCAATACGCATAGGGGCAGGTGCATGGGGGCTCATTCATAGGGCATATGATGACCATATGGAAAAGACCTTATATAAAGTTGAAGGAGTCCTATATCCTATTGAGTATATCCCTGCCTTAGGATAACAGATTTCTGGTAGTCTGATAGGAAAATATAAGGCTTCAAGATGCAAAAGGTACCAGGGGAGCCTGGCTGACTCAGTCCGTAGAGCACACAACTCTTGATCTCGGGTCTGTGGGTTTGAGCCCCACGTTGGGTGTGGAGATGACTTGAAAATAGTCTTTTAAAAAATGCAAAAGGTACCAACTACACAGGGTTATCTTGTGAGAGCTATTCACTGGAGACCCTCACCATTTTTTCTGGTATAGCTACTTCGAATACAATACCTATTTTCTTTCCCTCCGTAAGATTTCTGAATATCTGAACCAGGAGGACACGTGTAGAAAGCAATGAATGGAATTGATTGACATTCACCATCATTCTTCTAACATTGAGAGAAACTAGATAGATAAAAACTAGATAAAAACGGGGTGCCTGGGTGGCTCAGCAGGTTAAAGCCTCTGCCTTCGGCTCAGGTCATAATCCCAGGGTCCTGGGATCGAGCCCCGCATCGGGCTCTCTGCTTGGCGGGGAGCCTGCTTTCTCCTCTCTCTCTGTCTGCCTCTCTGCCTACTTGTGATCTCTCTCTGTCAAATAAATAAATAAAATCTTTAAAAAAAACTAGATAAAAACTAGATAGAATGAAAGTAATTTTATAGCTGGAATCCTGGTAACATAAGCAAATATGCTCATGGTTGTTTGCTTGCCGGAATATTTCTCTCCAGTAAGAGAGAAGGATTACTAGCGAGTCTGAAGAGAGAAGGAAGGTGTCCCTATCCTTGCTGCTAATAGCCACTCTTTGTAAGTATTACGCATCTCTTACTGAAGGATTTCCAGGAGTCTCTCCAAGCGTATATCCTTTAAAGAATCAAAAGAGTCTGTTAAGATAGTTTCAAACAAAAGGGACACGTTCTGGGCAAGAACTTGGACTCTCTTTAGTTTTTTGTTTGTTTGTTTTTCATTGATTTTTAAATTTACAAATGGTGACATAAGCTTTCTTCTATGAAGTCCAAATGAGAACCCACCCCCGCCCTGTTCTGTTCCTGTTGTGGAGGGGCGTGGGTTCATCAGCTTGGGCGGTATAGCTCAGGTGCATGTTTGGTTCCATTAGCTGTAGAACAGAGGTAAAACTCCTAATATGAATAGAGGCTACGAAGCTAATTCACCGTGTAGACCATTGAAAACTGCCTCTGGTGTCAGGGAATAGCCTTTGGGGTTCGGAAATAACCTCTGAGTGACACATGACTATGGTGCTTTATTTTTCAGGACCATCTAATTTGATATTATAACAGAGCATCCACTGTTCCCCTGATGTTTTTAAAAAATGAGCCAGCTGTTAGAAAAGATAGGTGAGGAGAGGAGGAACAATTTCCCTTCCAAAGCTGTACATTTCTTTCAGGTGATAGGAGAAGAGTGAGGTGAAAGCCTCCTTCCTTTGTATTTTAGGTGTCACCCTTAATTTTTGTAACATAATTTACTCACTATAAAATGAGCCCACTTCACCTGTATATTCCAGTGTTTTGTTAACTGTCTACATCTGTGAAATCACACCATTACGAAAGGATAGAAAATTTTCATCACCCCAGAAAGTTCCCTCATGCCCCATTGAATTCAATCTTCCTCATCTCCAGCCCTAGGCAACGGCCAATCTACTTTATGGTACGATAGGTTAGTTTTGCTTCTTCGAGAATTTCATAGAAATGCGATTGTATAGTATATGCTCTTTTATATTAGGCTACTTTCAGCATGTTTTGGGGATTTACCAATGTAGTTATGGTACCAAGAGTTGGTTCCTTTTTCTTCGGGAGTTGTGCTCAACTGTATAGATAGACCCAAATTTGTTTATATCTTCATCTGTTAATGGACCTTTGAATTGCTTCCAGGTTTGGCTATTATAGGTAAAGTTACTATAAATAAGTATTTCCAGGGCTGCATGGCTGGCTCAGTGAGTAGAGCCTACAACTTTTGATCTTGGGATTGTGAGTTTGAGCCCCACATTAGCTGTAGAGAATACTTAAAAATAAAATATTTTTAAAAAATATTTTATTTCTTTATTTGACAGAGAGAGAGAGAGAGATCACAAGTAAGCAGAGAGGCAGGCAGCGAGATAGAGGAGGAAGCAGGCTCCCAGCGAGATAGAGGAGGAAGCAGGCTCCCTGCTGAGCAGAGAGCCCCATGCAGGGCTCAGTCCCAGGACCCTGAGATCATGATCTGAGCCTAAGGCAGAGGCTTAACCCACTGAGCCACCTAGGCGCCCCTAAAATCTTTTTTTTAAAGGAAGTATTTCCAACCCTTTGTATAGGCATATATGTATGTATATGTATACTATGCTTAATATTGACTAAAATATTAGATAATCATTAAGGTATGATGAATTTGTATTATTATTACTAATACCAGTACTGTATAACCATTTGGCACTGTTAGATATTTAGACTGCTTCCATTTTTTTCTTATCGTAAAAAAGGTCACAGTGGACATTTTTCAGTAGAAAGCACTGTCCTTATTTGGAGTTATGGTTTAAGAAAAGTCCCCCAGGGCGCCTGGGTGGCTTAGGCATCTGCCTTTGGCTCAGGTCATGATCCTGGCATCTTGGGATCAAGCTCCAAGTTGGGTTCCCTGCTTGGTGGGAAGCCTGCTTCTCCCTCTCCCACTCCCCCTGCTTGTGCTCCCTCTCTCACTTTCTCTCTGTCAAGAAAGAAAAAAATCTTAAAAAAAAAAAAAAAGAAAGTCCCCCAAAGGAGCATTGGAAGGGTCAATAGAAACAAAAATTGTAAGGTATTTTATACATAATGCCAAATTAATTCCTAGGAAGGTTGAACAAATTTGCATTTGCATTAACAAAATTTTAATATCAGTATAGAAATAGACAAGAACAGGGTGCCTGGGTGGCTCAGTTGGTTAAGCAACTGCCTTCAGCTCAGGACATGATCCTGGAGTCCCGGGATCGAGTCCCACATCAGGATCCCTACTCCGCAGGCTATCTGCTTCTCCTCCTGACCCTTCTCTCCTCTCACACTCTCCCTCTCTCTCATTCTGTCAAATAAATAAATAAAATCTTAAAAAAAAAAAAAAGAAAGAAAAAGAAATAGACAAGAACAAGTTCCATAGTTGGCTCAGTCAGTTGAGCCTCTGCGTTTGGCTCAGGTCACGATCCTGGCCTCCTGGGATTGAGCCCTGCATTGGTCTTGCTGCTTAGTGGGAAGCTTGCTTCTCCCTCTCCCTCTGCCTGCTGCTTCCCCAGCTCATGCTCTCTCTCTCTCTGTCAAATAAATAAAATCTTAACAAAGAAGAAGAATGAAAGAAAGGGAGAGAGAGAAAGTGAGAGAGAGAGAGAAAGAAAGAAAGAATGAATGAAAGAAAGAAAGGAAGGAAGGAAGGAAGGAAGGAAGGAAGGAAGGAAGGAAGGAGAAAGAAAAGGGTAGACAATACCAACGGTTGATAAGAATGTGGAGCAGCCAGAATTCTCAGCCTTAGTTTATTGGGGTATAAATTGATACAGATTCTTTGGAAAGTGGTGTTTGGCAGGACCTCATAAAGGTGAGCACTTAAAAAAAAAAAGCGCTGAACACTTACTTGTACATACTATAACTCTGGGTACTTTTCAAAAATGAAATAAGTGAAAAGAAATTAAGTTCTGATCCTCACTAAAAACATGTAGAAGAGTGCCCGTAGCAGCTCTCCCCTATGATACCTCTCAAGAAATCAAGAGAAGAAAGGAGAAATATATTGTGACATGATCACACAACGGAATGTGTATTCTACAGCAGTGAGAGAATACGTGACTTAGAATTACCTACAACGAAATGGATGAATTTCACAAGCGCAGTTGAGCAAGAGTTGCCAGACTTAATAGTATGTACTCTTTTCTTCCATTTACCAAAGGCATACAAAGCAAACTTAATGCTGCTAGAAGGCAAGATATTATTTTGCCTTCAGGAGGGACTGGAGTGGGTAGTGATGGGAAGAGGGCACAAAAGGAGTAGCATAGGTATGGTCATTTTGTAAAATTTTATCAATATGTACAATTTTGATTTTTGTTCTTTTTTTAATGTATGCAAAGTTGAGGGTTTTGGGGGTTTTTTGTTTGTTTTTTTTTAAAGAATATAGTTTAGCTGGTGTCACATTTTTGTAGAAGTGCAAAGGATGGACATGGAATGAAAGGAAAAAATAACTCTCTACCATACATAAACTTATTTCCCTCTGTATTAGCACAGCCTAACAATGGAAGAAGGATGGGCAGAATATTCCTTGAGATCCCACATACTTACACTACAGTTCCTCACTTAAATGCAGTATTTCTGTTTCTTTCCATATAGTATTAAAGGCATACTTACCTGTAGAGCAGCTCTATTGATTTCCAGACAAACATTCTAAACCTCATTTCCTACTATGCCAATCTTAATTTCTCTTTTCAAGTAGATTATGGACTTCATTCGTTTTCCAAACTGAGTTGAAATATTTGTTTGATTTTACAGTGTGCATTGTTCCCCTTATGGGGTACATATTGGTGTTTCATAGAGCGGGCACTTAATGATCCATTTCTCCAAAGAAAAACTAAGACTGATAAATTTTACAATCATGTTTTCATAAAGAAACATTTCAACTTTCATTTTGCCCAAGAGAAAAACTACAATTGTTGACCAATTATAGAATTTGTTAACGTTCATGTAATAATACAAGTAAATATTTTTGAAAAGACCATATTTGGAAATATTGGAAATAGTTTGAAATATTGGGAAAAAGAAATATGCTTATTCACCATATTCACGTAGATCAAGCGGAGATATGAGGCAGGAGATTAAATCACCAAGATTCTGGATGGAATCAGGATTCACATTAAAGCATTGCATCATCATTTCATAATCTATACAGTTTGATTGTGGTTTCCCTGCTCCTGCCCTCTCTTCCTGTCAAATAAATAAAATCCTTTAAAAAAAAACCATAATAATAATAATCCTTTATATGGTTATTGGGAGCATTTAATGAGAAAAGGCTCTTTTTTGCTTAAAGTGCCTTTGTACAGTGCCTGGTATATAGCAAAGAGCCCAACATCGTGATTCCCTGCCCATCCTTAATTATAAACAAGGGAATATTTGGAATGCTGGGGATGTTCTAGGCAAAGACAGGAAGCAGTTGAATGTAATTACATAACGCTTCATGGTCAAGACTCCTGCCTGAAATCATGCTTAATCCCACCATGGAAATTCAATGTAAGACTTAACCTGTTCTCAGACTCTGATCTTGCTTTTCTGATAAAAAATTGGCGTGAACATTTTATTGCTTTGCAGTAGCTGTTTACTGAGCAAAGACGTAGCAAAAATGAAAATCATTAAGTGCTCAAGTGCGGTTCTCCCAGGGAAATAATATAATTTGTGATTTTACCCAAATCGTGTAAAAAATAATCAATAGCATTCTTATTGCACATTTATGTAGGGTATGTCAAGAAACTGCCTGATTTTTTGTCAGCGAATTCTTCTTTTAGTGTTTATACCACCAGGTCTTTCTTTGTATTAAAAATATTAGCATGACAAATTATTAATTCTAAGATTCTAGAGATTTCCATGTCTGAATAAAATTCACTAAGCTGATTATTAACTTGGTAGCCATGTAAACATTTTGGAAAAATTGATTATATTTTGTGTATTTGGTTCAGAGTTAACATATTGGCAAATCAACATGTTTTACCCTTTCTTGTTTCTACTGCTGTTCAAATTATTTCAATTATTCATTATTCATAATGACGCCCATCACTCATTAACTGGCTTTACTAGACCAGACGCTCTACTAAAAACTGAATTCATTAACTTTTTATTTTAATACATTGTAAACCACAAAGATAAGTTGCAATCATTTTACAAGGACTCTTCTCACTACACTTTACCAAAATTAACCAATCCTTCACATTTTCACCCCAGGTGCATTATCATCGCCTTTCTGTCTCCTTCTCTGCCTCTTTAAACTTTCAGTGAATCGTTCGATATTAAGCTCTAGATATTGTGCCCATTTGCCCTAAATATTTCAGGGTTTATTTCCTAAGAACAACGACAATCTCTTGTATAAACAGCAGTACTGTTATCAAAATCAGCAAACTTAAAGCCACATTATTTCTGCAATCAGGAGTAGAGATTCCAATGTCATCTTTGTTTTTAATCCAAGGGAAATTTGTATGGCCTTTCATCATTAAGCATGATTACAACTGTAATTTTTTGTTTGTCTTCTGTAGATGCTTTTTATCGATTTGAATTAATGCCCTTCTATTCGTAGTTTGCTGGAAATTTTTGTTGAGAACAGCATTGAATTTTGTCAATTCCTGCTTTTTACATGTATGTAAATGATCAAATGACTTTCTCCTTTATTCTTCTAATGTAATCACATTGATTGATTTTTTTAAATTTATTTATTTGTCAGAGAGAGAGGGACAGAGAGCGAGCACAGGCAGACAGAGTGGCAGGCAGAGGCAGAGGGAGAAGCAGGCTCCCTGCCGAGCAAGGAGCCCGATGTGGGACTCGATCCCAGGACGCTGGCATCATGACCTGAGCCGAAGGCAGCTGCTTATCCAACTGAGCCACCCAGGCGCCCCTGATTGATTTTCTAATAGGAAACCATTGGTGCATTCCTGGGGATGAACTGTACTTAAAATCCTACCAGTGTATTTCTGGATTTGATTTGCTTTTCTGTGGGGTGGTTTTTTGTTGTTGTTGTTGTTGTTGTTTTAATCTATAGTCAGATGATATTATTTGGTCATTTCTTTCACTGGTTCTGCTGACCTTAGAAAATGAATTGCCATGTATTATATTCTCCTCCTCTGTTTTCTGAATGTGTTTGTCTAAGACTGGTACTATTTCTCCCTCGTGTGTTAGAATCCAACAGTGAAACCCTCTGGGCTTGTAGTGTTCTTTCTGAGAAGGTTGTGAACAAATTGGTCTATTTATTTAATAGATACAGGAGTGTTTAGATTTTCTGTGTCATTTTTAACAGTTTTGATAATTTGTGTGTTTCAAGAAATGTTTTTCATCTAAGTTGTTAAAACAATTGGCATAAAGTTCTTTATAATATTTCTGTATCATACTTTTGATACATGTAGGATATATAATAATATACCATCATTCACTCTGGACACTGGAAAGTTCCATTTTTTCTCCTTTTTTCTGCAGCCAGTCTGCTAGGGGGCAATCAATTTTATTGATCTCTCAAGAAAACAAATTTTGGCTTTGTTACTTTTTTTTCTTTTTTACTTCTTTTTAGTTCATTACAGCCTTTCTTCTACTTTGGATTTATGTGATCTACTTTACCTAGATTGGTATGATGAAAAGCTAGAATTTGTTTCATTTCTAATATAGGTACTCAAACTAATTTCTCTCTAGACATTGCTTTTGTTACAAACCCATACATTTTAATGTTGTCTTTTCTCTTTTTTCAGTTAAGCATACTTTGTAATATCCCTTTTGATTTCTTCTTTGAAGAGTGATTTAGAAGCATGTTTTTTTTTTAATGTTCAGTTACTTGAGGATTTTTTAGGTATTATTATTGATTTTTAACTCTATTATTTTGTGGTTAGAGGACATATTTTCTGTATCATTGGAATACTTTGAAATAATATGGTCTGTCTTGGTCAATATTCTGTGCACACTTGAACCGTGCTCATTCTGCTGTTGTTTGGCTAAGAGTTCTATCAAGGTCAATATATCTTAAAGTCCACTTTGTCTTATATGAATATTATCGCTCCAGCTTTCTTGTTCTTACTTTATGCCTCCTACATCTTTTTAAATCATTTTAGGTTGTATTTTTCCATAGGCTTCTCCTTTTTTCAACTTTTCATTTAAATTCTAGTTTGTTATATAGTGTAATATTAGTTTCAGGTGTAGAATTTAGGATTCATCACTTATATACAACATCCAGTGCTCATTCCAACAAGTGCCCTCCTTAACCCCCATCACCCATTTAGCTCTTGCTCCCCCCACCTCCCCTCCAGTAACCATCACTTTGTTCTCTGTCGTTATGAGAAACCATTTTCTGGTTTGTGTCTTTTTTTTCCCCCCATGTTCACCTATTTTGTTTCTTAAATTCCTCATATGAGTGAAATCATATGGTATTTGTCTTTCTGTGACTTATTTCACTTAGCATAATACCCTCTACTTTCATCCACATCATTGCAAATGGCAACATTTCATTCTTCTTATGGCTGAGTAATTTTCCAGTGTGTGTGTATACACACACACCCCATCTTTATCCATTCATCAGTCAATGGACATTTGATCTCTTTCCATAATTTGGCTATTATTGATAATATTTATATATATTATAATATTATTGTATTATTATAATATTGATTATATTATTATATTGATAATACCATTACAATTACTGGGGACATGTGTCCCTTCAAATCAGTATTTTTCTATCCTTTGGATAGATGTCTACTAGTGCAATTGCTAGATTGTAATGTAGTTCTATTTTTAACATATTGAGGAACCTCATATTGTTTTCCAGAGTGGCCGCACCAGTTTGCATTCCCACCAACAGAGTAAGAGAGTTCCCTTTCCTTCACATCATTACCAACATCTGTTGTTTCCTGAGTTGTTAATTTTAGCCATTCTGACAGCTGTGAATTAGTATTATTGTGGTTTTGATTTTTAGTTCCATGATGTTGAGCATATTTGCATGTGTGTGTTGTCTATCTGTATATCTTTTTTGGAAAAAAACGTCTGTTCCAGTCTTCTGCACCTTTTTTAAAATGGATTTTTTATTTCTTGTGTGTTGATTTTTATACATTGGGGAAACTGTTAAGCAACATGCAAAATAATGACACCGGGCCACGTTTTTACACCATACACAAAAACAAATTCAAAATGGATAAAAGACCTAAATGTGATTCAGGAAACCATCAAACTCCTGGAGGAGAACATAAGCAGCAACCTCTTTGACCTCATCCATACCTACTTCTTATTTGTGAGGTCTTGAAAGGCAAGGGAAACAAAAGCAAAAATGAACTATTGGGTCTTCATCAAGATAAAAAGCTTCTGCAGAGTGAAGGAAATAATGAACAAAACTAAAAGGCAACTTACAGAATGGGAGAAGATATTTACAAATGATGTATCTGACCAAAATATATACAGAAGTCATTTATATTCCAACTATGTGATTTTTCCAAGAGATGGACTTTAAATATAAAAATGGACGTCAAAACTAAAATGACTTTATATATTTTGGCCAGATTTATCCAATCTGACAATCTGAATCTTAAAGATTTTTGCTTATTTATTTATTTCATTTCGTTATTTGAGAGGAGAGGGAGGGGCAGAGGATGATGGAGAGAATCTCAAGCAGACTCCACGCTGGATGTGGAGCCCGCCATGGGGCTTGATCCCACGAGCCTGAGATTATGACCTGAGTCAAAATCAAGAGTCAGACACTTCACTGATTGACCCATCCAGGTGCCTCCTGATAGTCTGAATTTTAATTGGATTTGTAAGTCCACTTACATTTAATATATATGGGTATGATTATACTTTTTGTGTACCATTTTGCTGTTTGTTTTCTATATATCACATGGTTTTTGTTCCTGTTTTTCCTGTCCTGCATTTTGTTGGGTTAATTAAATATGTAAACTTTTCATCTCAGACCTACGACAATGTTAAAATTATAGTCCAGAATTTAAGTATGTGTACATCACTCAGATTCCGAAGTGCTAACATCTTTCAAAATCATAGTATAGTTGTCAAAATCAGTAAACTAGCATTGTTGCAGTTCTATAATAAAATCTACAGAAATGTCTGACTGTTTTTCAAGGGTCACCAATTATCCTACTAGTAACTTTTTCTAGTCTAGGATCCAATCCAGGATCAGACATTGTATTTAATTTTTGCGGCTCCTTATTTTCTTTATTCTTACACAAGTCTTCGGTCTTTCTATGTGTGCGTTTTTTTTCAAGATTTTATTTATTTATTTGAGTGAGAGCATGAGCAGGGTTGGGGCAGAGGGAGAGGGAGAAGTAGTCTCCCCGCTGAGCAGGGAGCCCGATGCAGGGCTCAATCCCAGGAGCCTGAGATCATGACCTGATGCTTAACCGACTGAGTCACCCAGGCGCCCCTTTAATTTGTTTAATGACTTTAGCATATTTGAAGACAACCACCCAGCTATTTTGTGGAAAGTCCCACATTTTGGGTTTGTATGAGGTTTCCTTTTGATTATGTTCATCTTATGAATTCATGGTAGGAGTACCATATAAATGATGTTATATCCTTCTCTGTGCATCATCTGAGGAGGAACACATGGTGTTGATTTGTCTCTTTGGTTGGAATGTTAATTTTGGTCGTTTGGTTAAGGTACTTTCCACTAGGTTCCTCTACCGTAAAGTTATTATTTTTAACTTATTATAATAGGCCTCTTGAGGCCGATACTATAAGTTTATGTAATCATCATGTTTTTATCATATATTGCCTACTAACTTTAGCATTCTTTTTTTTTTTTAAGACTTTAGGGACGCCTGGGTGGCTCAGTTGGTTAAGCGGCTGCCTTCGGCTCAGGTCATGATCCCAGTGTCCTGGGATCAAGTCCCACATCGGGCTCCTTGCTGGGCGGGGAGCCTGCTTCTCCCTCTGCCTCTGCCTGCCACTCTGCCTGTGCTCGCTCGCTCTCCCTCTCTCTCTGACAAATAAATTTAAAAAAAAATTTTAAAAAAAGACTTTATTTATTTAGGAGCGCCTGGGTGGCTCAATGGGTTAAAGCCTCTGCTTTCGGCTCAGGTCATGATCCCAGTGTCCTGGGATCGAGCCCCACATCGGGCTCTCTGCTCCGCAGGGAGCCTGCTTCCTCCTCTCTTTGCCTGCCTCTCTGCCTACTTGTAATCTTTGTCTGTCGAATAAATAAATAAAATCTTAAAAAAAAAGAAAGACTTTATTTATTTATTTGAGAGGGAGAGAGAGAGAGAATGAGAGGAGAGAAGTCAGCAGGAGAAGCCAACTCCCCACTGATAAGGGAGCCCTATGTGGGACTCGATCTTGGGACTCCAGAATCACGACCTGAGCCAAAGGCAGTTGCTTAACCAACTGAGCCACCCAGGTGCCCTGACTTTAGCATCCTTTGATGATTCTTGCCTGAAATGATTAGTACTGCAGTGCTTGCAAATGGTGTTGGGTTTTTTTTGGGGGGGGTGAATTAAATACTTATTTATTTGGCAGAGAGAGACAGAGGAGTAGGGGGTCAAGGGTGGGAGAAGAAGAAGTAGAGAGAAACTTAAGCAGTCCCAGCACTCAGCATGGAGCCTTCCGTCGGGCTCAATCTCATGACCCTGTGATCACGACCTGAGCTGAAAATAAGAGTCAGACACTCAACCAGCTGTGCTACCCTGGTGCCCTGCAAATGAAATTTTTCTATTTTAATCATTCTTTTTATTTTTATTACTTGGAGTTATATTGTGAGGAAGAAAGTTCCCTACTCCCCCATTTATTTATTAAATTATTATTTATCACAGTAGGAACTTAACGGAATTTGTTGTTGTTTTTTTTACAGAGTACAATTTTCTTTTTTTTAGTTGACATAAATTTTATATTGGTTTCCAGTGTATGGCACAGTGAAATGATGATTCTGTACATTATGTGATGCTCACACTAGTAATTCTAGTTTCCAGCTCTCACCATACAACAGTTTAACAATGTTATTGACGATATTCCCTATACTATATTTTTCTTCCCAGTGGCTTATTTATTTTCTAGCTGGAAGTTTGTTCCTCTTAGTCTCCTTCCACCTATTTCACCCATTCCCCGTCCCTCTCTTCTGACCATATCTATGGGCCTAGAGGGTACCTAAATGAAGTAAGTCTGAAAGACAAATACTATTTGGTTTCAGTTACATATGGAATCTACAAAAACAAAACAAATTAACAACCATTATTATGTACTTTATTGCTTGCATTGTCCCAGATCAGGCCACTGAGAGCCCCTTCAGCTTGGCTTTTGTGTCCTTGTCACTTCGTGTGCACTTCCTTATGATTTGGTACCATAAGATGTTTCAGGCTGAAGTTTTACTTTCCTGCTCATGCCCTGGAATCAACCACTTATTGAATCCCTCATTCCTTTTTTAAAAAAAAAATTTTAATTAACATTATATTATTAGCCCCAGGAGTACAGTCCGTGAATCTTCAGGTTTACACTTCACAGCACTCACCATAGCACATACCTTCCCCAATGTCCATAACCCAATCACCCTCTCCTGACCCACCTTCCCCTGGCAACCCTCAGTTTGTTTTGTGAGATTAAGAGTCTCTTATGGTTTGTCTCCCTCCCGATCCCATCTTGTTTCATTTATTCCTTTCCTACCCCATACACCCCCCCACCTTGCCTCTCATCTTCCTCATGTCAGGGAGATCGTATGATAATTCTCTTTCTCTAATTGACTTATTTTGCTAATCCCTCATTCCTTTTGCTGTTTCATGGTACTTTGAACTCAGGACCCAGGTGCTAATTGTGTTCACTGATAGCAGGGTGTCATTGTTAGTAAGCTGCCTCGATGGTCCGAGATAATATATGTATGTATTTATATATACATCTATCAATGTCTACATTTCCATGTAAATTTATTAAAGACCACGGGGTCATAATAAAACTGCCAATTCTACTCAAATATCACAGGTTCATCCCTTCTTTCCTTTTTTTTTTAAATTTTTTAATTTTTATTTATTTGACAGAGAAAGATCACAAGTAGGCAGAGAGGCAGGCAGAGAGAGAGGAGGAAGCAGGCTCCCTGCCGAGCAGAGAGCCCAATGCGGGGCTCGATCCCAGGACCCCGAGACCATGACCCGAGCCAGAGGCAGAGGCTTTAACCCACTCAGCCACCCAGGCACCCCCTTCTTTCCTTTTTTGACAGTGAGAAATAGATCACTCTTTGTATACAATATTTTACTCATTTGCTCAATTCTAGAATACATTTGAAGAAATTTGAAAATTGGTAACATATACTTCTGTGAAAAAAAAAAACTTGGGACAGTGGCTGGCTCAGTTGGGTGAGCATGTGACTCTTGATCTTGGGGTTGGGAGTTTGAGTCCCAGATTCAGTGGTAGGACTACTTAAAAGTAAAATCTTTAAAAAACAAAACAAAACAAAACGAACTATTAACTACAGTACAGTGTTTCTTTAAGGTCATTTTTGTCTTTGCCCCTAGAAATTCAGTCATGGTATTTTTTTTTAATTTTTTATTTTTTTATAGATGAAGTAATCTTAATAGTCATGGTATTTTTTCCCAAAGTTAGAAAAGCTCTTCATTATGGTTGTGTGAATGTCCTACAAGACCGCTATATTTGTTTGATTTTGTTTGTATTCCATTTTGGGTCCCAATTCTCATCCCTGTGTTTTTTTTTAAATTAATGTCATTATTATAAATTCTAAGAAATATTAACCAAGATCTAAAAGTTGGCATTATGTAAAAAACATTATACTTAGAGAAAGTTCTTCCCACTCCATGTTCCTAATTGTCCCTATGTTTTGACCACTCTGTCTATATAAAGGAGCTCATCAGTTTTGGTTTATTCTCCTTGTCTTTCTTTTTGTCAAATGAGTATATCTGCGTGTGGAATTTTCTTCTTTACTTTTATTACACAAAATATTAAACCATTATCCGGGATAATCTTCTGGACTGAATTTTTTATGTACAATATATTTTGGAACTTTCTTATCTCTTTACAGAAGCCAAGCTTGTCCTTTTTTACAGCTGTATCATATTGCAATATATGATTTACCATAATTTATCCAATCACTCTTCTCTCCATGGGAATTCAGGTTGTTTTCAATATATTATAATTACTCATAATGCTTACATTTATGTCTATGTGCATATTTTTGTTATTTGTGGAGGTCCATCTTCAGGGTAACTTTCCCAACATAGAATTGTTATGTCAAATAGTAAGTACATTTGTACTTTTGTTGGATATTACCAAATTTTCCTCCCATGGAATGTTATCAGCTCAAATGCTAACGAGCAGTGTTTGAAGATGTCCATTTTACTGCAGCGTCACTAACATCATGTGTTGTCATTTTAGTAATTTTTTGTCAGCCTGATACGCTTCTTCGTATGATTTTAATTTGCCCTTCCCCAAATAAGAGTGAGAATGGACATCCTCTCACCTGTTTCAGAGCCATTTTTACATCTGCTTTTGTGAATTTTTTGTTCCTATCTTTTCTTCATTTATTCCGTCAAGACTTTGAGGGTTTTCCCCCTTAATTTTGAGATATTCACATATATTAGGGATATTGACTCTGTATATGACATATATTCCAAGCATTTGTTCCCAGATGGCAATTACCTTTTGATTTATTTATGGTGGCTGTTTGTTGGTTGCTGTGAAACAGTTTTTTAATATTTACATAGCACCAAAGTCATAAATATTTTTTCATGTTGCCTCTGGATTTTAAGCCATTGCTAGAAGGCTTAGCTGTATAAATAGGATAGACAGAAGTTCACCCGTTTTCTTCCAGTGTTGGTGTCATTCCGTTTTTACATTTAGATACGTAATCTATTTGCAGGTTGTTCTTGATTTTGGTGTGAGGTAGTTATGATTACATCTTTTCCAACATCCTCAACCAATTTCACAGCACTATTTTTTTTTTAAGATTGTATTCATTTATCTGAGAGAGAATGACAGCGAGAGAGAGAGAGCACAGGCCACACAGAGGGAGAGGGAGAAAGAGAAGCATATTCCCTGCTAAGCATTGAGCCTGATGTGGGGCTCCATTCTAGGACCCCAGGATGATGACCTGAGCTGAAGGCAGACGCCTAACCAACTGAGCCACCTAGGCATGTCCACAGCACCATTTTTCAAGAAGTCCACCTTTTCCCCAGTGTTTTGAGATGCCACATTAATCATATACTGAATTTCGTTATGTGGTAAGATCATTTTTGGGCATTTCTATTCTCTCACACTGGTCTTTTTATTCATGTGTTATAAAACTACTCTGTTTTATTTTTTTTTTTTAAGATTTTATTTATTTATTTGAGAGAGAGCATGAGAGGGTAGAAGGTCAGAGGGAGAAACAGACTCCCTGCGGAGCTGGGAGCCCAATGTGGGACTCGATCCCAGGACTCTGGGATCATGACCTGAGGTGAAGGCAGTCGCTTAACCAACTGAGCCACCCAGGTGCCCTACTCTGTTTTATTTAATGGGACTTTACAATATGTGTTAATGTCTGATAGGGCTAGTCCGTCCATGCAGTTTTATTTTGTTTTGTTTGTATTATCCTTATTCTACCTGCATGATTGTTTTCTATATAAATTTTATTATCAATTTATCTTTATTATCAACGTATCTAGCTCCACGTAAATGTGAATAAGTATTCTTATTAAAATCACATTAAATTTATAAGTTAACAGAGATAATGAACATCTTTATGATGTTGATCCCTCTTATGGAAGACCAAGGCATAGCTTTTAGTGTGTCCAGGTCTGCTTGGATGTGTTTCGAGTGTTTTAACATTTTCTTTGTACTTCTCATGTTCATTTTATTCCTACAAAAATAATCTCTGATGCTGCTGTAAATGGTATTTTCTGTCCTATTATTTCCCCTAACTCACAATTGTTTTTCTGTATGAAAGCTAAGAATTTCTGTACATTAATTTTATATCCTGCTCTATCTTACTGAATGTTTTTATTGTTTCACTTTGTTTTATCATTGAAACTTTAGAGATTTTCAGCTGTGCTATCAGAGCATCTGGAATTAGAGATAGCGTCACTTCTTTACCAGTTATGATACTTCAGATTGATTTTTCCTCCCTTGTCGAGTTCCATTGAGTAATACCTTTAGTCGAGCGTTAAATGGTGATCAAGAATCTGAACAGACACCTCACCAAAGAAGAAATGGGAACAGCAAACAGGCATATGAAAAGATAGTCCACATCACCTTGTCATCAGGGAAATGCAAATTAAAAGCACATTGTGCCATATGATCCAGCAATCTGGATGCTATTAACCCAAATGAGTTGAATACTTACCCCCCCAAAAAAAGCTTCCACATCTCGTTGATAGCAGCTTCATTAATGATTGCCACAGCGAGGAAGCAACCAAGATGTTCTTTCATAGGTGGATGGATGGATAAAATGGTAAATCTGTACAATGCAATGTTACTCATTGTTATATAGAAACGAGTTATCAGGTCATCAAAAAACATGGAGGAAATTTAAATGCACTAAAATCTAAATATTATTACTAAGTAAAAGTTACCAATGGAAAGAGGATCCAGACTGCATTATTCTATCTGACATTCAGGAAAAGGCGAAACTATGGAGACATTATGAAGATCAGTGCCAGGGGTTTAGGGGGAAAGCTTGATGTGCAGACGGAGTGCAGGGGATTTTAGGGCAATGGAAATATTTTGTGTGATGCAGTAATGATGGATTGATGTCATTATACAGTTGTCTAAACCCAAAGAATACATTACACCACGAGTTAACCAAAGGCAAAGGGCTGAATATAGATGAACTCCTGAAGGTATGTCCTGCTCCCCAGCGGTCAATGTGCTATAGATGGTCTAATCTCAGGGTCAGGAAACCTCCCCTTGAGATCACAACTAGCACCGGGGATCTTCAGGTGCTCTTGGCAGGCTGCAAAATGGAATCCTTCTCTCTGTTTCTGGGGGAGGGCCTGCATCTGGCCAGTCTGTAATTGCTACTTTGTCATAGCATATAAGATTTATAAATTCATTTTTTTTACCCTCTACCCCACTTTTGTTTTAGTTAAATATCATCAGTCTTTTCTCTTGATGTCTTCCCAGTGTTCATTCTCAAAAAGGACTTATGGTTAAAGAATATCCTCATGTTCTAGCTTGTGTAAAGCTGTTTTTCTAAAGCCCTGTAATTAAAGGGCAGCTTGAATGAACAGTAAAAGCCTTCGATGCACTTTCACTGAGATTTGTCAAATGTTTCTACATTGTTGCCTTGCTTACTATGTTTTTGAGAAGTTTGATATCAGTTTAATTATTTTGCTCTTCTAACTCATTTAAATTTATCCTCCTTAGAACGACAAATACTGAATGATTTCACTCATATGTGGAATTTAAGAAACAAAACAAATGAATGTATGGGAAGTGGGAAAATGAGTGAGGGAAACAAACCTTAAGAGACTCTTAAGGATAGAGAAACAAGTGAGGGCTGTTGGAGGAGGATGCGTGGGAGGGTGGGCTAGATGGGGGATGGACATTAAGGAGGATACTTGTGATGAGCGCAGGTATTGTATGCAAGGGATGAATCGCTAAATTCTATTCCTGAAACCAATATTACACTGTATGTTAACTAGCTAGAATTACACTGTATGTTAACTAGCTAGAATCTCAATGAAAATTGGAAGAAAAAAAACACATAACAAAAAAATAAATTTATCCTGCTTAATGTTTGTTTATAGTTTCTTGAGTTTGTAAGTTGATATTTTTAAACAAATTTGGGAAATTTCAGCTATTATTTATTCAAACAACTTTTCTCCCGTACTCTCTCCTTTCTTTCTTTCTAGAACTCCAATTACATGTTTGTGATTTGACATTTTCCCACATGTCACTGTGGCTCTGTTTATTTCTTTTTAATCACAAATTTTTCTCTATTGTGCAAATTGTATGTATTCTACTAATTTGCCTTCAATTAATTGACGAATGTTCCGGGGCCATGTATACTAATTTAATGAATTTTAATTTCAGTTGCCTTCTTTCAGGTCTCTCTTCTCCCTATCTTTTATAGTCTTAATTTTGTCATTAATACTTGCTTTCTCTTCACTCATTATGGCAATATTTTACCACTTTGGACATATCCATATTGAATTAACTGAATGCCCTTATATCCTAACTATGTCATCTCAGGCATCTTGGTATTGGCTACTATTATCTTTCTTCTTCTTCACTCTTTTCCTATTTTCTGGCATATGGAGTAATTTTTAGTTAGAAACTAGATATTGTTGTTGCTACATTGTATATTGTAGAAAATCTGGATTCTGTCCTCTATCTCCGAAGAAGACTGATGTTTCTCCTGGGAGATAGTGACGTACAGTTTGTCACTACTCTCCCTTACGTATTAGGAAGCATCTGAAATCTCTGATTAGCTCTTTCGGACATCCGGCTATTACTCTGTGGTCTTCCTCACTCAGAAGCAATTCAGGAATTCGTGGGGTTTGAGTGAAGTATATATGCAGACTTGGAGGCTCTCTCTCTCCAGTCTGTCCCTCCCTTCCCTGTGATTTCCCTTCTCCTTTTGCTGTTACTCTAGGAGCCTCAACCTGGGTCTTCTGCTCAAGCTAATGTAACTGCAGCCTCCTGCTTAACACAAGGCCTTTCTGTGCAACATGGACAGGGGCTGCCTTTAGACTAAAAGCTTTACAAATGTGCATCTTACTTCCTTGAGTGCCCTCCGTTCAGAGGTTGAACTCTTTCCCTTTTCCCGTGCTTTTACAAAAGCCACTTTTGTGGGCCTTGTGCGGTAGGGAGAATGGTACCCAAAAGATGTCTATGTTCTAATCACTGGAACCTGGAATATGGCAAAGGGGAATTAAGAATACATGTGGAATTAAAGTTGTTAATCAGCAGACCTTAAGATGGAAGGATTATCCTGATTGTCCCAGTGTAACCACAGGGTCCTTCCATAAATGGAAGAGAAAGGTGTACGAGTCATAGTCAGCGACATAAAAATTCTTGACCAACCATCACTTGCTTTAAAGATGGAAAGAGGATATGAGCCAGGGAATGGGGCGCCTTCGGAAGCTGAAAAAAGCAAGGAGATGCATTCTGGCCTAGAGCTTTCGGAAGGGAACACAGCCTTCCTAACACCTTGATTTTAGCACAGTGAGATCCCTTTCAGGTTTCTGACCTCTCAAAGTGTAAGATAAAAATAGGTCCTCATATTTTAAATAGTATCTTGGTGTTTACAATGACTAATTCTGCAAGGGCTAGTGTGATACAAGATCCTCTGGCAGAACTGGAAATTTGTGGCTTTAAATGCATTATTTCATATAAATAGTTACAAATTAATCCTTCCTTTCGAAGAATCATCTCTAATATCATTCAGAATCATGTAATTTGTGAAATATGAGCAGAGGTTCTGTTTTCTAATTTTTCTTTTAGGCCCTAAATAGCTCAAAAATGTTTACTGATACATTGCACATTAGTGAAAATTGACCACAGAACTTGAAGTTAGAAGTTCCAGTATGTTCAAACCCTTAGTTCCCTCTTTTTTAAAATGGGAAAATGAATCCTTTCACTTCCTTACTTGTTAGTGAACATAAATTAGATTCTGAATGTGAACATTTTGCAAAGCACTGTATAAATGTAAGGCGTGATTGATGTGGTGAGTTTGCGTCCCATGAGTAAGGTGAAGAAGCTATACAAAATGTTGAATGTGCAGAAATACAAAGGAATAGGAGAATTGAAGTAATTTTAACAGAAATAAAGACATCAAAATCTATTTTTTCTCTGTGGAGTTTGAAATCCCAAGCAAAGGCCAAGTATATCTAACTAGGCAGCAAACAGTAAAACATACCAATCCTAAGATATCAGTGTCTGTTAACCAAGAACAATGCTATAATTTCATTGGAACCTTAAAGCTACATAAATCATACCTCTATCACCCTTTTATACTACCTTCTTTTCACCTAACTTCCTATAGTCTCACTCGATCTTACTCTGCCTTTTGTTATTCTTGACTCGTATAGTCATTACAATATCACTGCCAACCTTTTCTAACTGGATCACTGGCATGCATGTTCCTGATAACCAAATTACCTTTTATCTTACACTATACTGCACTACACTAGTATAGATACATAGATATAGAATTAGAGATGTATAGATATATAGATATTTTCTGGGTTTTTTTTTTAAAGATTTGATTTATTTATTTGAACAGACAGAGATCACAAGCAGGCAGAGAGGCAGGCAGAGAGAGAGAGAGGGGGAAGCCAGCTTCCCGCTGAGCAGAGAGCCCGATGAGGGGCTCGATCCCAGGACCCCTGGATCATGACCTGAGCTGCAGGCAGAGGTCACTGAGCCACCCAGGTGCCCCAAGATGTTTTATCTGTTTTAAAGATTTTATTTTTAAATAATCTCTCCACCTAACGTTGGGCTTTAATTTACAACCCTGAGATGGAGAGTTGCATGCTCTATCAGTTGAGCCAGCCAGGTGCCCCTAGATATATTCTATTTATAGATAGAAAATATACTTATATTCTATATCTATTTACATATCTATATGTTTTAGGTATATTCTACACATATATTCTATGTATTCTATAGTCTGCATAGAATGTGTAGATTACATCTATTTAGTCATATTTGTGTTTATGTTCATTTATAAAATATAAATATTATCTGTGTAAAACATTTTTTTTAGAGATTTTATTTGTTTATTTGTCAGAAAAAGAGAGAGAGAGAGCACAAGCAGGGGGTGCGGTAGGCAGAGGGAGAAGCAGGTTTCCTGCCGAGTGAGGAGCCAGACACAGGACTCAGTCCCAGATCTCTGGGATCATGACCTGAGCCAAAGGCAGACGCTTAACCAGCTGAGCCACCCAGGCGTCCCTCTGTAAAACATTTTCATGGAGCTTCATTCTTTTTGCTATACTACCCGTTAGCTTCTAATTTAGTTAGGTTCAGATATTCTCCAGGACAGCTTTTTTATTTTCACTGAACCCTTTACAACTATCCTTACAGTTTTATTTACTTTACAACCATCTCTATTTCCGTCACTAATGGGATTTTGTTAATATCAAACTTGAATGACCCACACTGATTTCTTCACCTTCTAAACTCCAGGGACCCCGTTCCATTTTAGCCATCCACTCCCACGCACATAATGTACATTTCTCTTTAGTTACCTTTAGTATCAGTTGGAACCCTCAAAGAAGAAGTTGCTAATAGGGATGAAACGTGCAAGAGTTTTATTAGGAGAAAAGCCGTGTGGATGTAAATATGGTGATGTTGGGGAGGCTGAGGAAGCAGTCAAATCTCCACAACAGATATGACCTCACCTGAAAGGTGGATGGAAAGAAGTTTGGGTGAAAGGGACTTAGACTGCAGTGCTTTCAAAGGAAGGTTTGACAAAGCCACGGGGCACTCCTTGAGCCAAAGTCAACTACCACAGGAGCCCCGTGTCTTCCTGGAGTGGGTCTGCCTTTGTAACTTCCTTAGTATTCAAATACTGGGAGAAGACGATAGGAAACCCACTTGGCACAACCACACGGATGGATCTCTGAGTGCAGCAGCTGAGCCCTTTGGTTAATTATGGTCTCTGTAGTAGGAGGTCTGTGAGTGCATTCTTATGGCCATCACCATCCAACCGTTGGGCCATGCAGATCTAATTTCCATAACGTTTTGTGGAGAAGCTCCTACAGAGTTCCCATGGACATTTCTTTCTGCAGGAGAGCTCAGAATAAGGTAGTTAGGGGGATGGACAACAACCCCAGTCGTTGCAGTTGGTCTTGACCCAACTGCCCCTGATCCTCCCCCTCATGCACTACCCATTCTAAATTCACCTGACCTTCAGCTGTCTGCTCAGCATTTCTTGGTTCTTATCTGGTAGTAGAACCCAAACCTTCAGGATTGAGTGGTATGAGACTCGCTGTTATTCAGTTACAGCGGGTCAAGGGAGTAATAGGAGATACCCACGTGGATCACCTGGGATAAACACTTAAATCTTGCTGGCCGCCATTTTGGAAAAGCCACCCTGCCTCCTCCAGAGCACCGACATCCATGACCCCCCCTGGGACAGTGACTCCTCCTCTCACCTTCTTGTCTCTGGGCCCAAGGAGTCCAAAGCACTGTAGAATAAGCTCTGACTTGTAATTCACTGGGAACCTTGTTGTGTCCCCTGGAAAGGGAGAGTATACCTGCTTTGAGAACCAGACCCTCCAGGCTTGCAGAGCCCAGAGTTGAGGGGACAGAAAGCATAAGCCTCTGAGGGTCATTAGGAGTAAAGGTAATTGGGGCCTTTCTTGCTTCCAGCCCCAGGTCCCCAAATTCAGCATCCTTAATACAGGGGGTCTGTGATTTAACAAATATACTCTATCTTCAAAGTTTTCACTCTGTCTTTAGAGTGCTTTTTCTTAGATAATACTTCAGTTGTACCTTTAGAAAGCTGTTCCAGAGTTCTTTGAGACCAGTTGCCTCTGCATGGTGTGGTATGTCATATGACCAGTGGACCAGTGGTCATTGGCCCACTCTTTCTGTGAGAGGTTAGTCTGATCAGATGCTATGTTGTGTGGGATTGCAGGCCTAGAGATCAGGAATTGCATAAGTCTACAGATTGTGGTACTGGCTGGAGCTCTACAAACAGGAAGGCAAACTCATGCCTTGAATAATTATCTCCCTATGAGGATTAACTACTTGCCCTTCTGAGATGAGAGTCTCAGATAGCCAACTTGGCCAGTAAGTATTTTCAAGGAATACTGCTAGACTAGGGGCTCAGTGTTGGTCTCTGTTGCTGACAATTTTATTATTGAGAGGCAGTAGTTACTAAAGGACCCTCCTTAAGTTGGAATCTATGCTGGTGGGCTCACATGTAGCCTTCATCACTGCCACCGTAGACACGTTCATGTGCCCATTCTGCCAGTTTTCTCATGTCCAGTGATGAAGGCTAAGGTGAACTGGCTGAGTTATTTTGTCAACGTGGTTGTACACTGTTTCTTCTAAGGTAGGTGCTTTCCGGTGGGTGTTGACTTGTAGCACAAACATCTTCACATTATGTTCTTCCATATGCCCATCCACATGCCTCTACTGCTAAACTCCTTGCCTTATGAATCTGTCTGTCTTCTTCCAGGCCTCCAAACATTTGACGGTGCCATTGGTCGCTGTCATGTACATCAGTCCTTATTAATGTGCTCTAGCAGTGATAGTATAAATGGCATGGTAACTGTAATCAGGGCTTATATTGGTTAATTCACTCTTTGGTAGTCTACCATCATTCTCAAGGATCTGTTAAGTTTCTTTTTTTTTAAGGATTTTATTTATTTATTTGGCAGAGAGAGCGATCACAAGTAGGCAGAGAGGCAGGCAGAGAGAGAGAGGGAAGCAGGCTCCCCGTTGAGTAGAGAGCCTGATGCGGGGCTCGATCCCAGAACCCTGGGATCATGACCTGAGCAGAGGCTTAACCCAATGAGCCACCCAGGCGCCCCTCTGTTAAGTTTCTTAATGGCCTCCTTGGTGCATTCGTTGTAGATAAGATATGGACCACCACCTCAACATCTTTTGGGCCTTTATAATTGCCATAATTTCTACCTCCAATAATATGTATACATTGGTTTTAAGTTAATATCTTCTCTAGAGTAGTTGGGGAACATTTTCAGTGATTCCTACTTGGCCTTCTTCACTATATCCCTTACTCCAAGCCAAGGGCTCCCCTCGCCCAATGTGGGGATTACTCCAAATGGCAAGTATATCCATTCTGATTATATACTTAGCATCTGGGTAAATGACTACTGGGCCCACTGTGAGCCAGCCTTTAGGCAGGACTCTATTACTCGATCTTCATAGGGTCCTACCCCATAGGGGAGCTACAGTGATTCCTTGGGCCTCTGTGTATTAGTATCAACTCACATTCTGCATCTAATAGTTCTTGAAATGCCTAGTTATTCCTATTTTATCAATCACATGAGTAAATAACCATAGGTCCCTTTGGGCAAGGCCTGGGGCAATTGTCATGTCATATATTTTCCATGTTGTTATGAAGTCCGTCCCCCTAGAGATTCAGATTCCTTTTCAGTCGATGGATTCTAGAACTGAAAATTATCTCAGGTCTAGGAACTGAAAAAAAGATTGTGACTTTTTTATTGGGGTGACCTCCCTCAGTCTTCTGCTTCTCCATTCTTACTTTTTTCTGGCTGTAAATATTAAGCAGCACCCTTGTTGTCTACCCTTTATTTTGTCCCTTGTAATACCATGCTGTATTAACAATCTGCAGCTCACGATGGGTCAAACCCTTTCACCTGCTCCTCACGTCTTCCTGGTAATTGTGGTAAATGTGGCCTTCCACTTCTGGTAGTGAAGCACTGTCCCTTAGCCTCTGTTATATCATGGTTCCATCATCACCATGGCCATTAATAAGTCCTAACAGCAAGTTTGCCCCATTCCCTGGAGTCCTTGTTAGGATTAAACCTCATGCCCCAAGAAAATTTCCAAAGTCAATGAATTCTTGCTTATTCATCCTACTTCTTACCCCATCAGGTACCCTCAAAACAGTCCCTGGAGTCCTCCTAGTTCCTATTGGTATATGCTGGATTATTCCTCCAATTCTTTAAGTATATAATCTGTTAAATTCTTTATCAGTCCCAGCTTGTCCACAACCAGATTATACTGAAATTTGTGGTGCCTGGGTGGCTCAGTCAGTTAACTGTCCAACTCTTAATTTCAGCTCAGGTCATAATCTCAGGGTCGTGAGATCAAGCCCCATGTCTAGCTCCATGCTTAGTGGGGAGTCTGCATAAGATTCTCTCCTTCCCTTTCCCTCTGCCCCTCCCCCCACTCACTTGCATGCTCACTCTCTCTCTCTCTCTCTCTCCCAAATAAATAAATAAATCTTAAAAAAAAAAAAAAGATTACACTGGAATTTGACACTAGTTATAAGCCTGTTGGCGAGGAGTGTAGATGGGAAAAACTCTTGAAGGGGCACCAATGGCCTTGGGGCAGAGAGGCTTCTGCAGCCTCTTGAATTACAATAGAAGTTCTATCCATTATATGGGAAGAGTGGGCCATCTACACATCATGCCTAGTTCGATTGTGTGTGGAGTATGGGAGGGCTATAGAGTAAGTATGCTCAGGACAGCCATCCAGTGTGTCCCTTCATGTTTTCAAGATACTGGGTTTTCCCTAACAGGGTCCTGAACTTCACATAACAGACCTGCTTTAGTGTCTCTGGAGCTCTGCTACTCTCACAATTAGTTGTTCAGCCTGCTGTTTCATTGTGTCTTGGCCTTCTGCTGTGGGTGATGAAGGCCTCTTTATATGCTACCACTGAGGCCCTTGGTTCCTGCACTTAGCTATTAACTGCTTGTTAACAGCTCTAAGTCTCTCATTATCTGTTTGCAGTGTGTCAACACAGCTTAGCATTAACCAGCCAACTCCACTGTCTTTGTAGGCACTCGTCTGCTCGTATATTCCAAATCCTGTGTCCTTGTACCTGCCGCAGCATTCTCCTCTACTGAGATATTTTCCAAGGTATAGCACAGGTGAACCATTTAGCCACTGAATAACTTTTTTGGCCCAAGAACTCTCCATGGAATTAATCAAGATTGTGTCCTCTTCATCTTTAGTGTGGATTGAAGTGTGGGGTAGAGATGGAAGGGTATGTGAACCAGTTAGAATGCCTTATCCTACTCACTGTTTTGGACCATTCCGGGTATCACTTATCTTAGGCTGGGTCCTCCAAGAAGCAGACTCGAATAGAAGATGGAATGTGCAAGGATTTTATTAGGGGACTGACTATGAAAGAGAATATGGAGTGAGCTGGGGAAACTGGAAGAGCTGTCAACTCTTCTGAAAGCCAGGGAAGAAGAGAGGAAGAGAAAGTTGGGTGGATGCAATCTGGACTCCGGTGGAATCCAAACAACTTTGAGCAAAGCCATCAGGATGCCCTTGAATGAAAATAGACCAATAAAAACGTCCTTTGTCTCCCAGGAACATGCTGACCTCAGTATTATTTCATCACTTTAGTATTATTTAGTGACTGGTGGGGAGTATGCATGGGAGGTGTGCCCTTGGCACAAACTTTAGATGGATTTCATTACAAAGCAACAGCTGGGGCCCTTGGTCAATTACATTTCTTATTATAAAAGAAGCCTAAGAAAGACATTTTCATTGTTCCTGTACCCTGGAATACTTAGTACCCCCAATCTAAAAATCTAAAATGATGAGTAACAATATAATTTGTTGTCCAAGCCAGGATGCTCTTGAGAATGAAAGGTGTAAGAGGAGGTCTGTTACAAATCATACTAGGACTGTCCCAGGCACACTGTATAGTCACACAGTCCTTTGTTTTCAAAATCCTTTTCTGTGTGTATAGGTTTCTCATTTTCTTATATCTTATCACTATGATTGTTAAGCCTTACGGATTTCTCCCAACCTAGCCAATTCCTTCATGTCCATTTATAGTTACAAATCAAGATTGTACTTCACAGTCTGTCCATTAAATGATTTATTTTTTAAATTACCACTCAACTCTTTTGTCCTCTTGCCCTTCATCTACAAGGATACAGAAACATCCTAATTCTGACTCCCTTGAAATGGGTACTGAGCAATGCTGGCCAAAGTTATACTTCAGTGCACATTTGTATCACTACAAATTCATGGCCTTCAGAACCATTTCTGGCATCAGCACAGCTCCTGTTTCACCAAGAAAAGCCATTTAGTATGGCTCCCTGTAATTGCTCAGTGCTTTCTCCAAATATTTTCATGCTGGTAGCAACTATTCTTAACTCCTTTCCTTTGCTCCCAAGGAAGGTTCCATTTCCTCCAGTGCATGCTGGCCATTCCTCCTAGAATTTTATTCCATTACTCATTTCCCATCATCCGTTGTCAATCTCTTCCATGCTTCCATGCTTCTAAATTGCCTCTTTGCATATGAATGTGAACATTATTGTTTCTCTCTAATCCAAACACTAAACGAAAGTTTTTTTGACCCTGCATCTTTTAGCTACCACAGTTTCATTTTTCTTCACAGACAGATTTCTTGCAAGTATCTGTATATATCCAGTTTCCACTTTACTATCCAACCCATCATGACCCAACCCTTTTGCTCCATCATTCCACTGAAATTATTTCACTAAGGTTATTGTGGTAGATTAAATGGTCATAATTTCTTTTTAGATTCTCCCATCAAGAGGTGACTTTTTCCCACCTTTGACCAATGCCAGCAATATGATTTTTTGACCAATAAAATGTGGCAGAAGTGACAGGCTACTTCTGATTTTAAATTTCAAGAGGCCTTATAGTTCCCATTCTAACTCTTTTGGAGTGCTGCCATAATGTGAAGAAGATGAGCCAGCTTGCTGGAGAAACCACATCGAAGAGAACCAAGGCATCCTGGCCAAATCCTGAAGACCACCAATCATGTGTGTGAGGCTATATTATGCAAACCAGCCCTTGCTGGTTTCACACGTGACTGGAACCAAATAAGTAAACCCAAGCAAGATCAACAGAAGAATCATACAGCTGAGCCCAGCCCAGATTGCTGTCCCTCAGCACCATGACTTCATAAACGATTGTTATTTTGAGCAATTCAATTTCAGGGTAATTTTTTTTACACAGCAAAAGTTGGTTGAAACAAATACCAGTGGTAAGATGTGCAAAATATTACCTGTGTTATTTAATCTAAATCTCCAAGTAGCTCAGAAGTGAGAGCTATTTTCTTTACTTTTGACAATGAGCTACCGAAGTTCAAAGGAGTAATTTGAATAAGGTTCTGTAGCTTCTGTAGAAAAGCCAACATCTTTGGTCAAGCATTATATTTGACTTAAACTCAGTAGAATCTGAAGATTAGCATCATTCCTTTTTCTTCAAATTTAACTCTGTTCGCAATCACAGTTGTGAGATGCTGCTGTTTAATATGTGGATCATTCAAATAGTTTTCTTTGCCAGTCATCAAACCCAAGGGTGAACAAATCTGTGCCCGTTGAATATCTAATTGCGCCATCAGAGTCACAGTCTTCAGGCTTTGCTTTTTCTTCCAAATATCAATCCAGTTTGAGTGAAATGATTTGGTGATTTGGGTTTCTCTCAAGATGCACAGCATTAAATTATATGCTGTTTTATACATTTTTATATCACATTTGTGGTAAATACACTCTGGTTGGGGTATCTAATTGCCAAAATAAAATTCGTGTTTGTCCCTAGTGCAGATCAGATGTTTAATTTGGGTAAGTAACTTTGTTTTGTTGCTTGTTTTCCTTTAGTCTAATAACTATTAGTAAAGATTGCAGTACTCACGTAGTCTCTCTAGATTTCTCTCTATCATCTCAAGTGTTTGGACATGCGTGACTATTCACTTTAGTCCAAAACACTGAAGCTTTTGGAATTTATTTGAAGATTAATGATTCAGAATCTAATGAGTGCTCCAGAGTAATATAATCAATAGCTTCAAGAATACTTATCAAGACCTGCTGTGTTTTCCTGTTTATTACCATTCAGACTTCAGTCTTGGTCTCAGAAAATGATATAATCAACTATATAAGCATATAAATATAATAAGAAATGTATAATCCATTCTTTGCCCAGATATTCCTGGGAATACACATAAAATGCCCTCTTCTTGTCTTACTCTTTGCAAAGACCTACTTAAGTTAGAGCCCAAATGGTGCTTCTCTGCTGAGACATAGTCAGCTGTGATCACATGTGAGACACAAGTTTGGGTGCTAGACACAGAAAGGAAAATTAGAAGAAATTTTCACCACATCTCGTTATTATGAACTTATAGATTGAACTGTTGACAACAACAAAAAAATACTTTATGGTTAATGCTTTTGAGAAAATAAAATGGGGTCGAAGTCACAGTGAGTACCAGTGTGTATGTGTGAGAGAGAGTCTGGGGGAAGGTCACTTAAAAAGTATGGTTAGGGAATGGTTCTCAGAAGAGCTGCCATTTGAGCTGAAGTGTCCAGGCCAAGAAAAAGCCTTGGGGTCGACCCATTCAGGCAAAAGGAGCAGTAGTTTGTGAGGCTCATTTGAAGAACGGGAAGAAGGCCAGTGTGTTTGGGGGTAGATGAGTGAGGAAAGCAGTGGTAAGAGATTTTATTTTATTTTATGGAAGAGATTTTAATAAGAGAGCTAGAAAGGAGATTTAGGCATGGTGAGAGGTTGGATTTTAGTTTAAAATTTAGTGAGGGGAAAGCCATGGCTGTGTTTACATTGAGAAAATACCATTTGGGGTGGTATGTGGAGAATGGATTGTAGAAACACAAAATGGAAGCACAGGGACCCGTTTAGAGGTTACTGTAACAGTCAAAGCTGGGAAGAATAGTGGCTTGGAGAGAGTGTCAAAAGATTTAAGATATTTTGGAGGTACAGAAGATAGGACTGAATATGAGGTCAAGGGAGAGAAAAGTGAAGAGTGACTCCTTGTACTGTAATGTTTCCCCATTTATTCAGATCATCTTCTTGGTCCTGTAGCAAAAATTTTTACTTTTCTTTGTTTCTTCATCTACTATTCTTATAGACTTCCTGTCAGATCATTATTTATAAATGCATTTATCTTGTAACTGGAATTTGATTTTCAAAATGAAACCCATATTACTTTCTAATTCCTTTGTTCTTCTTTATTTTGCTTCTGTTATTGTTAACTATGAATTTTAGCATGATGTGGAAACAAGCAACAAGGGTGAAAGTTCTCTTCTTGTTCTGATATGAAAGCTAAAATCTATCACTTTAAGTATGCTTGTTGCAGGTTTTTGGTAGATATATTTTATCCATTTGAGGAATATCTAGATAGCTAAGAGTTTTTATTACAAACATCTGTTTTATGTACAGAATGCCTTTTCCTGTTTTCATTTATATGATCATGTAGTTTTTCTCCTTTAATCTCTTAAAGGTGAATTAGTTGATTTGTTTTATGTTGGAGCATCCTTTCATTCCTGAGAAAGACTACTTAGTCATGGCATACATGTGACATACTACTGGATTCAGTTTTTTAATAAGTTATTTAAGATTTTGCATCTATGCTCATAAGACTGTAGTTTCCTTATCCTACTAACTCTTATCAGACTTCAAAGCCTTCTAGATTAAAAAGTAAGATTTTAATTCCTTTATTTTAATGAAATAAGAATTCTCTTCTTTTACTTTTAACTGAAACAATTTAAATAAAGGTGGATTTTCTGTGCCCTAATTCATATTTTCTAGTTTTTCTTGAGTCATTTTTGGTAGTTTATATATGGCCTGTTTCAAGTTTTCCCCAGTTTATTAGGACAAAACTGTTCATAATACTTTTATTACTTTAAAAAGCTGTACTATGTTTAATTATGTCTCTTCTCATTCCTAGGATTTTTCTCCTGCATACTCTTAAAAAGCAGTTTGTCTATTTTATTAATTTTCAAAGAATAGTGTTAGTGTGTTGAAGCTCTCTCTTGCTTATTTGCTATTCATTAATTCCTGCTGTTAACACCCCTCTATTTTTGTGGGTTTCTTCTGTTACTCTTCTTCTAACTTCTAGAATGAAACAAATATCCCATTAATTTTTTATCTTTTTCATTTTTGAACGTATGAATTTTTACTCATACATTTTTCCACTAAGTACTACTTTGGTTGCCTACCAGGAAATTTGATATGTCATGTTTTCCTTGCCTTTTATTTATAAATATTTTATAATTTCCTTCATAGTTTCTCAATTTCTCCATTTGTGTTTTATTGTTTCCAAAGTATTTATTATTTATTATACACAGAATTATCTATTATTGATTTCTTATTTTATTACACTGTACTCAGGGATTGTGGTCTGTATTTTTTGGATTCTTTTGTACTCATTGAGAATTCCTTTGGGACATAGACAAAAATTTTTGTTAATATTTCATATGTGCTAGAAAAAAATACATCCTACATATGTTGCTTACAACAAACTTGATAACTCTTTGGTTTGTTCTCAATATTCCTATAAATTCTGTATCTTCCTGATTTATCAGTTTCTGATAAACGTGAATCAAGATGTCTCTCAATCATTGTAAATTTTTTCACTTCCAGACACGCATGGGCAGTCAATCCCTGTCTTATTTCTTTGTCTGTGAAGTGATGCATTATCATTGTGTAAGATAGTTCATACATTCTGTATTATGGGCTAACCACCCCCCCCCAAAATGTATACGTTGAAGCTCTAAACCCTAGAATCTCAGAAAGTGAAACCAAACCTACCAACACCTTGAACATGGACTTCTAGCATCCAGAGCTGTCAGAAAATAAGTTTCTGTTGGTCAAATCCACACTGTCTGTGCTGTTTTGTGATGACAGCCCTAGCAAGCTCATACATGCTATGAGAGGAAGAATGGGCATAGATAGCAAATCCAAGGTAAAATCTATAATTTTGAACAAAGTCTTATCTTCTCCAGCCATAGGTGTGGTACAGTACAAGCCTATGACTAGGTAGATCATGTGAACAAGATTGGTTGCCCCTGCTGGAAAATTGGTTAATCAATGGTGGTACTTTGTGTCTGCTTAAATGAGGGAAATTTCATGTAGTTCAGATTATACTTATCCTCTAATCTAACCAGTATTGTTACTTTTCCCATGAGATCACAGGAAATTAGATGAGGAAACCTTAAATATTTGCGAAAGTTGTTTGTTATGTCACCAAGGAAGTCTTGTTTATTTTCCTACACGGACAGATGGTGTATTATAAGATTCTACATTAGTCATAAAGTAGCAGACATTCTTCTTTTTTTTTTTTTTAAAGATCTTATTCATTTGACAGAGAGAGTGAGAGAGCACAAGCAGGGGGGACAGTGGGGAGAGAGAGGGAGAAGCAGACTCCCTGCCGACCAGGGAGCCTGATGCGGGGCTCAATCCAAGGACCCTGGGATCATGACTCAAGCCGAAGGCAGATGCTTTACCATCTGAGCCAATTATGCGCTCCAACAGACACTATTCTTATTGGATGAACAGGGGCCTTGGAAGGAACAAACTTTGCAGAGTAAAGACAAGAAAGACTAGATACAGATATGTAGATAAACATCATGTAATATGTCCAGAGCCTGAGAAAATTCTTTTCTAACATGAATGTTCTGTTGGTTAGATTGCTCTGATTTCTTCCTTCTGGGATTTCCATTTTCTATTCTTCAGGGTAATTTCAGAGTGGAACTAAAACATCTCACAATTCAATTTTGAGTCATCCTGGAATATTGTACAGAAATATCTGTGAACCAACTCAAATGTTTATTTTTAATTCTCTGTGATCTGATTATATAAAATTCCTCATGAGACCTCAGGTTTCAGTTGAGGTAGAAATATAATTGTAGTATAAGTAAAATTAGGAGTGTAAAAAATAGGATTATATGAGTTATTTGTGTCTTCAGGGTTTTCCAGTTTTACTTGGTGACAAAATACTCTTTCGCAGGCCAAGATTATCTTTAGCTAGGGACTCCTGGTTGGCTCAGTTGGTTAATTGTCTGCCTTTACCTCAGATCATGGTTTCAGGGTCCTGGGATCAAGGCCTACATCGGGTTCCATGCTCTACGGGGAGTCTGCTTCTCCCTCTCCTTCTGCCCTGTCCCCTTCCCCTGCTCGTGTTCTCTCTTTCTCTCTCTCTCTCTCTCAAATAATAAAATCTTTAAAAAAAGGATTAAGTTTAGATATTTCAGCGAATATCTGATTCATGACTAGCACTTGGCTGTCATAGTCACTGCTTCATGGTCTTGCTTTCAGTATTTTCTAGCAGCCAGTAGCAGCTCATCAATTTTTTCTCCAAAGTTGTTTTTAAAAGGTAGTATTGCTTTGCTCCAAAATTGTACTGTTTTCCAATATAAGTTGTCCCATTTGAGTTTACCATAGGGTACATAGAGCATCCAAATATACTAGTGACACTAATTATATTTGGATATGTCATGTTATAATTGCACCAGAGAGCTTTCTCTTCTCTGGCCCCCACAAAAATCTGGCAGCATAAAAATGCAGTGTTACTTCCAAAGAATAGTCTCACACACTGTTACACTTCTTTCTTAGGGCCATAAGATACTTCTCTTTCACCATGAAGGAGATATCCTAACATGCCTTCAGATGAGTGGGTTCCTGGGAATTCTGCTCTATTTTCTTGAGGTTTTTTTTCTGCAATGTTTGTACATTTTCCCAAGACATAAGGAAACTGCTAGTATCTCAGCAAGATTTTTTTTTTCACTAACATATAATGTATTACATGTTCCATGGGTACAGGTCTGTGAATCATCAGTCTTACACAATTCATAGCACTCACCATAGCACATACCCTCTCCAATGTACATCACTAATAGATCAACATGGACATCCTGTGAAATTGTGGGATATTGAAGTTTCCTTTGGACTAGGCATAAAGAGAGAAAGTAACATTAGCAGCTCTGATTTGCTCCAGTAAGGAGACCACACCTTGAGCTATAGCTACAAAACCTCTATTTGATTAATTTTACCGATATCTAATACTATTCTGCAAGACTTATTGGACTGATTATTGGCCAAATGAGAGAATTAAATAGTGCTATTATTGGAATCAATAGGCTTAAATCTTTCAAGTCATTCCATGGTGGCAAAGTGCTCTGTAGCTCCTCTAGAGGAATACACTGTTGGATAGGTAGCCCTTACTTGACTTAATAGGAAGTGAAAATGGAATCATGCTACTGGTTGAAGATATTTGTCTTCCAAAAAACCTCTCAGAAACAAGAGAAACAGTATGAGTTTGTTGTTATATGGTCAAGTATGAGCATTTCAACTGAAAATTCGACTTATCATCTAACTCCATATGGCCTTGTTCTGACCAATAAATGAAAATTGTGTGGTAGGGCCTCGGGAGATAGTCTTAGCTTGTTGCTCCTATATAATCTCCCAAGAGACTCATTCATTAGATCTATGAGGTCAGACTAATCAAACTGTATGAACAAAAAGTAGCTCGCATATTGGAAATCTTGATTTTTATCACTCTCTAAAGAGTGGGAGATACATCCAAAAGTTTTAAGGACCTGGACATATTAGTAAAAATTTACATGTCTGCTGGTCAGTAGCATTCTAGTATATCCCTTCTGCTTTGGACTGAACTGTGTCCCCCACTCTTTGTTTATATGTTGAAGCCCTAAACACTGGACCTCAGAATATGACTGTATTTGGGTTAGGGTCTTAAAAGAAGAGTTTTAAAATGAGTCCATTAGGGCACCTGGGTGGTTCAGTCTGTTAAGTGTCTGCCTTCGGCTCAGGTCATGATCCCAGGGTCCTGAGATCGGATCCACTTCAGGTTCCCTGCTCAGTGGGGAGCCTGCTTCTCCCTCTCCCTTTCCCTCTGCTACTCCCTCTACTTATGTTGTCTCTCTCTCTGTGTCAAATAAATAAATAAAATCTTAAAATAAATAAATAAATAAAATAAAATGAGGCCATTTGTGTAACCCTAATCCAACCTGACAGGTGGCCTATAAGAAGAGAAAGTTCGGATACAGGGTATATACAGAAAAAGAAAGACTGTAGAGACCAAAGAAATAGGTGGCCATCTACAAGCCAAGGAGAGAGGCCTTAGGTAAAAACAAATAAATAAAAACCTTCTGACACTGCTGTCTTGTATTTTTAACCTCTAGAACTGTGAGAAAATCAATTTCTATGGTTTATGCCATCCAGTCAGGTATTTTGTTATGGCAGCCCTAGGAAACTAATACACCATCCATAGTAAAAGACAAATTATTGCAACTTGCACCTTCTACTGACAAAGAAGTACGATGCCTGACAGACTCTTCATATTTTCTTAGCAGCATATTTTATACCTAAGAAAACTGCTCTAACCAATATGCCAGGTGATCCTAAGGACAGCCAGCTTTGAGTTGGACCCAGAGCAGGAAAGATCTATATCGGGTCCAGGCTGTGATACAAGTGCATCTTCTTCTTGGATTGTATGATCTGGCAGATGTATGGTGCTGGAGGTACTGAGGGTGGCAAAAATGCTTCACGGAGTTTTTTGACAGAACCAGAGGGAGAATCAGAAAACAGCCATCCAGATATTCTGGAACAAGATCAGAATTTAGCTGCATGAGTTTCCATATAACATTGCATGCAATCAGAAGACTTACTTACAGCAAAGGAGCAGGAGAGGTACCCTCTAAAAGTAGCTGGCCTCTATCAAACATATCAGGAAGAGTTAATACCTATTCTTCTCAAAATATTCCAAAAACTAGCAAAGGAGGGAAAACTTCCAAATTCATTCTGTGAGGCCAACGTTACCCTGATGCCAAAACCAGATAAAGATACCACAGAAAGAGAGAACTATAGGCCAATATCCCTGATGAACATGGATGCAAAATTTCTCGATAAAATCCTAGTAAAATTAATCCCAAAATGCATTAAAAATATGTCACCACTATCAAGTGGAATTCATTCCTTGGTTGCAAGTATGGTTCAATATTTACAAATCAATGAGTGTGATATACCACATTAATAAAGTAAAGGAAAAGAACCATATGATCATTTCAGTAGATGCAGAAATTTGAAAAAAGTACCCACTGCTAATATCATCCTCACTGGGGAAAACCAGAGATTTCCTCTATGGTCAGGTACAAAACAAGGATGTCCACACTCACCACTTCTATTCAACATAGTATTGGAAGTCCTAGTCAGTAACAATCAGACAACAAAAAGTAATAAAAGACATGCAAATTGGTAAGGCAGAAGTAAAACTTTCACTGTCTGCAGATGTCATCATACAGAAAACTCCACCAAAAAACTGTTAGAATATAATAATAAGTAAATTCAGTAAAGTCACAGGATACCATGTCAATATACAGGAAACTGTTGCATTTCTATATACCAGAAAGGAAAATTAAGGAATCAATCCCATTTACAATTGCACAAAAACTATGAGATACCTAGCAATAATCCTAACCAAAGAGATAAAAGCCCTAGACTCTGAAAATCATAAAACACTGATGAAAGAAATGAAGATGACATAAAGAAATGGAAAGACTTTTCATGCTCATGGATTGGAAGAACAAATATCATTAAATTGTCTGTACTACCCAAAGCAATCTACACATTTAAAGTCATCCATCTTAAAATACCAGCACCATTTTTCACATAGCCAGAACAATCCTAAACTGTGTATGGAATCACAAAAGACCCTGAATAGCCAAAGCAATCATGAAAAAGAAAAAGCAGAATTAGAGGCATCTCAATTCCAGACTTCATGTAATACTACAAAGCTGTAGTAATCAAAACAGCATGGTACTGGCATAAAAATAGACACAGATCAATAGAACATAATAGAAAACCAAGAGATAAACCGACAACTACATGGCTAATTAATCTTTGACAAAGGAGGCAAGAAAATGGGAAAAAGATGGTCTCTTCAACAAACGGTGTTGGGGAAAATGGACAGCAGCATGCAAAAGAGTGAAACAGGACCACTGTCTTACACCAAACACAAAAATAAATCAAAATGGATGAAACCTAAATGTGAGAGAGTAAACCGTAAAAATCCTACAGTTGAACACAGGATGTAACCTCTTTGACATTGACTGTAGCAACTTCTTTCTAGATAGATCTCCCAAGGCAAAGGAAACGAAAGCCAAAATAAACTATTCAGACTATATCAAAATAAAAACCTCCTTAACAGTTAAGGAAACAATTAATAGAACTAACAGGCAGCTTACTGAATTTAAGAAGATATTTACAAATGACAAATCTAATACAGGTTTAGTCCACAATCTATAAGGAGCTTATACAACTCAACACACTATAAGCAAAAACTCCCAATTAAAAATGGGCAGAAGACATAAATAGACACTTTTCCAAAGAAGACATACAAATGTCCAACGGATGCTTGAAAAGATGTTCAACATCACTCATCATCAGCAAAATGCAGCTAAAACAATAATGATATAACATCTCACACCTGTCAGAATGGCTAAAATCAACAACAGAAGACCCAACAGATATTGATGAAGATGTGGAGAAAGGGAACCCTCTTGCACTGTTGGCAGGAATGCAAACTGGTGCAGCCACTGTGGAAAACAGTATAGATTTTCCTCAAAAAAGTTTAAAATAGAACTACCCAAGATCCAGCAATGGCACTATTAGGTATTTACCCAAAGACTACAAAAAGACTAATTCAAAGGGATACATGCAGCAGAATTATCAACAATAGCCAAATTATGGAAGCAGCCCTTGTGTCCATCAGTTGATGAAAATCCGGATAAAGAAGATGGGGTATGTGTCTGTGTGTATATTTATGTACATATATGTATATATACATATACATAGATAAAATATATACATATATAAAAAATGAGATCTTGAATTTACAATGACATGAATGGAACTAGAGAGTATTGTGCTAAACAAAATAAGCCAGTGAGAAAAAGACAAATACCATATGATTCCACTCATATGTGGAATTTAATAAATAAAACAAAGGATCAAAAGCAAAGAGAGAGAAAGCAAGAAACCCAAGAAACAGACTCTTAAGTATAGAGGACAGGGGCACCTGGGTGGCTCAGTGGGTTAAGCCTCTGCCTTGGGCTCAGGTCATGATTCCAGGGTCCTGGGATCGAGCCCTGCATCAGGCTCTGCTCAGCAGGGAGCCTGCTTTCTCCTCTCTCTCTCTCTCTCTCTGCCTGCCTCGAGCCCTGCATCAGGCTCTGCTCAGCAGGGAGCCTGCTTTCTCCTCTCTCTCTCTCTCTCTGCCTGCCTCTCTGCCTACTTGTGATCTCTGCCAAATAAATAAATAAAATCTGTTTTATTTTATTAAAAAAATGTAATATTTAAAATGGCTAGTCTAGCCATTCAGATCGTTCCTAGTTGTGCTAAGATGATGGAATCATTCATGTGAACTTGAAGTAGGTGGGTTGAGAACAGAGATTGATCTTGTGTGTTTTGTGGAAGAACTTGGAAGCAGAGTTTACCAGTGAGTTAAGGTTGTCGCAAAGGAGGGTGGAGGAAGTTCTATTGTCTATCGGCTACCCATAAGAATGCTGTTTGATACAGTTCTGCCTGGGCTTGGATGTTTTCACAAGAGTTATTAATGTTGCAAATTCTTAAATAAAAGTGATTTAAAATAAAAAAAAAAAAAGATAATCAGACCATTATACTTCTGCACTAATCAGTCGCTGAACATGGGCTATCGTGCAAAGGGGCATGACCTAAGCCAGGCAGATCTCTGAACTTAAGGACTCTCTGAAGGGGTTGACAACTAAAGGTTGTTTGCTGATTCAGTAGCTAAATTATCAAGTCCATCCTCAGAGAGGGATCTGGGATGTGCAGCTACGTGTCCCTCACAGTCCACCCCTCGTGTTGTTTCGATCCATTTCATATCTGTATCAGACGCAGTTCCTCCAGGATGCTGGGGAACCTCTCTTCCTGGAGGAAATGTAGAAAAAGGTTGATGGGATGAATAACTCACAATGCTCCAGTTGGTTTCAAGGTCCTCCTCTACCTTTGTTCTAGATTCCTTTCATTCTAAAATAACAACTCTGCTGGTATCCATGACTTCCCTGGTGACATGATGCAGACCATAATTCATGAGGAGTTTTAGCCTTTTGTCACTGTTCCCTTTCCTGGTCTAGACAATTGAACTTATTAGTAGAATGGGAAAAGTAAGTAATCAAGCATGACCTTGGAGGATGACTTGGGCACACACATATTCTCCTGATCCCATGGTGTAATAAGAGCCCCATGTACTTTTTTTTTTTTTTTTATTAATTTGACAGACAGAGATCACAAGTAGGCAGAGAGGCAGGCAGAGAGAGCAGGGGAAGCAGGCTCCTCGCGGAGCAGAGAGCCCGACGCGGGGCTCGATCCCAGGACCCCGAGATCACGACCCGAGCCGAAGGCGAAGGCTTTAACCCACTGAGCCACCCAGGTGCCCCGAGCCCCATGTACTTCTGATGATGCTGGTCAGTATCCACAGCAGGTTCTTGATTCCTCTTCTCGTCTGCTATTTCTTCTGCACAAGCAGACTGGAGTGCTAAGGTAGCAGTCACAGCTTATGAGTCACTGTTACTCTTCACATGTTCCCTGGCAGATCCTCATTTAGAACTGAAGACCTTTAAACCAGCAAAGTCCCGATTTGTAGGGATCAGATGTGAATATTTTACGGTAGAGTCACTCAGACTGATAAGAAGAAGTTCATGGTTTCCAGGCCCATGTAGTCTTCCTACATCGGACTAGCACTATATAAATGTCTTTGATTCAAGGTAAAAACGGTGTCCTGGAGATCGCACCCTATTCTTACGTAGTATCACCCCTAACTGCCGTTTAAGTTGTATTTTAAAAAATTAAAAAATAAAATAAAATAATTTTTTAGAGTTTTTCTTAAAGTATTTTATTTATTTATTTGACAGAGAGAAACAGTGAGACAGGAATTACAAGCTGGAGGAGTGGGAGAGGGAAAAGCAGGCTTCCCGCCCCGAGCAGAGAGCCTGATGTGGAGTCCGATCCTAGGACCCTGGGATCATGACCTGAGCTGAAGGCAGACAGTTAACAGACTAAGCCACCCAGGCACCCATTAAGTTTTTTTTTTAAAAAGGTTTTCCAATATTTAAGAGGACAGGAGTTTTTATTTTTTATTCATTTTTTAAGTTTTTAATCAAATTCTAGTTGGTTAACATACAAAGTCATATGAGTTTCAGGAGTACAATACAGTGATTCTACACTTCATACAACCACCCGTGCTCATCACAACAAGTGCCCTCCTTAATCCCCATCACCTGTTTCACCCATCCCCCCCCCATCTCCCCTCTGGTAACCAGAAGTTTGTCCTCTATGCTTTTTTTTTTTTAAAGATTTTATTTATTTATTTGGCAGAGATCACAAGTAGGCAGAGAGGCAGGCGGGGAGGGGGGGGGCGGGAAGCAGGCTCCTTGCTGAGCAGAGAGCCCCATGCAGGGCTCGATCCCAGGACCCTGGAATCATGACCTGAGCCGAAGGCAGAGGCTTTAACCCACTTACGCACCCAGGCGCCCCAAATATTACATATTTTTGTACATAATATTTTGTATATAATATTTTTAAATACCGCATATTTAAAATGGCTACTCTAGCCATTCAGATTGCTCTGCTCATGGCCTTAGCTAAGATTGAGCCTACATCTCAGCCTGACTTCTTCCTCTGCCCAGTTCGGTTTCCTTCCTCTTTTCTAAGAATTTCTTTCTTTTTTTTTTTTTTTAAGTTATCTCTTTTCTGTATCCAACCATGTATCCAACCATGTATCACCGTCCTAATTATTAGTATCTTACTCTTTCCTAATCACTGTGATGATTCTGTCACTTAATTTGCCCCAGCAGCAGTTATAATTCAAACATTGCATCAACCTTTGTGTTTGGTTTTACAGTGTGTGTGTGTGTGTGTGTGTGTGTGTGTGTGTGTGTGAAATAGGTCTCAGGTAATAGTCCTGAGTTTTATTACATGCCTTGAGGGAAGAATTTGAGATTTGAGCTTTCTCCCGATCTGTCAAAAAATTCATCGTAGGCCTTCCCATTTAAATTAGTTTCTAGCAGCAGTTACCTGGCCTTCCAGAACTTCACCTTCAGCGGGCTCATTGCCTCAGGATACCTCAAACTTACTTCATTAGGTTATTCTATACTCTGTGACATAGTCTGCTAGTTTGCCATTCTGGAATCTGAATGGGCATCTTGCTGGCTTTTATCTTAGCTCAGTAAACTATTACAGATATATTCTCTTGAGTGTTGTTTCTGGGAGATATGATATTAAGCTATAAACTTAATTTTATACCTTATTTTATATGACTTAATTTTATACCTTATTTTATTTGACTACTTTATGCTTTTTTAAAGATTTTATTTATTCTTTGTCTCGAGCATGGGAGAGTGAAAGAGAAAGCACAAGCAGGGGAGGCAGCAGGCTCCCTGCTGCGCGAGGAGCCTGATGTGGGACTCCATCCCAAGATCCTGAGATCAGGACCTGAGCTGAAGGCAGACATTTACCTGACTGAACCACCCTGGCATCCCAATCTTGACTCATTTAAGGAGAAGAAAAGGAATTTATTAGAAAACAGGTGTCGTTCAGATATTTGGGAGAAGAGTAGAAGAAATGAGCCTCAGGAAAGACAATATCTATAGCTACCCTGGAAGTTATCAGTCACAGGAATTCACAAACTGTCTTGAAATATTTCCCAAGAATTTCCCCTGCTGATTCTGAATTAGTAACTCTGAGATATGACTTAGGAATTAATATTTTTATAATACTTATTTTTAGAGTATTGCCCACAGTAACTTAACCCCAATCATTTTCTGTCCCTTTGTTTATATACCCAAATTTTAAATATTTCCAGACTACCAAACTAAAAAGCTTCTGCACAGCAACGTATACCTTCAGAAAAATGAAAAGGGAACCTACAGAATGGGAAAAAATATTTGCAAATCATATATCTAATACCCAAAATGTACAAAGAATTCATCTATGCCAATAGCCAAATGAAAAGTAACAAAACAAAAAACTCCACCAACCTGATTAAAAAGTGGGTAGAGCGTCTGAATAAATATTTTTCCGAAGACATAAAAATGGCCATCAGATACATGAAAACATGCTCAACATCACTCATCACCAGGAAAATGCAAAACAAACCACAATGAAATATTCTCACAGCTTTTAGAATGGATAGCCTTACAAGAAACAAGTGTTTGTGAGGATGTGGAGAAAAGGGAGCCCTTGTGCACTCTTGGGGGATTTTGAACTGAGGAAAACAGTATAGAAGTTCCTCAAACACTGAAAATAGAACTACCATATGATTGAAAATTTCTGTTTTTGAGTATTTACGCAAGGGAAATGCAGCCCTAACTCAAAAACATCTGTACCTCTGTTTTCTTTGCAGCATAATTTACAATAGCTAATACATGAAAATAACCTAAAGGTCCATGGATGGCTGAAGAGTTAAAGAAAATAGCAATTATATATATAAAGAATATATATAATTATAAATATATATATACTGTCTATATATTAAGATCTATGTATAGATCTATCTATATAGATATCTATATCTATATATAATCATATATAATATATGTAGATCTATCTATACATTACATATTATATATGCTATATATATTATATATTATAGATACATATATCTATAATATACATATTTATATATCTATAGATATATATCTGTGTGTGTATATACATATATATGTGTGTGTATGTGTGTGTGTGTATATACACACACACACACATATATATGTATATACACACAATTCAGCCCTAAAAAAGAAGGAAATCCTGCCATTTGTGACAACATGGATGGACCTTGAGGCCATTATGCTATGTGACATAAGTCAGACAAAGAAAGACAAATACTACATGATTTCACTCATATGTAGAATCTAGAAGAAACAACTCGTAGATACAGAAAATCGATTGTTGTTTTGACAGAGATGACCAAAATGGATAAAGATAGTCAAAAGGAGCAAACTTCCAGTTACATATTTAAATATTATATATTTAAAATGCTAAGATAGCAGATCTTAAAAGTTATTACTACGTTAAAACAATTTACAGCAATATATGGTGATTGATGTAACTAAATTTATTGTGATCATTTCACGATCTATACATTTAATGAGTCATTATGTTACACACATGAAACTATTATAATGTTATATGTCAAATATGTCTCAATAAAACAAAAAGTTACGAACAAGGGGAAAAAAGAAATCAATAGAGAAAGTCAGCAAAACCAAAAGTGGACCTTTGAAAAGATCAGTAAAATCAATAAGTCTCTATCCAGGCTAAGAACAAATGAGAGTGTATGCTAACTACTAATATCAGAAATGACGGGCGCCTGGGTGGCTCAGTGGGTTAAGCCTCTGCCTTCGGCTCAGGTCATGATCCCAGGACCTGGGATCGAGCCCTGCATCAGGCTCTCTGCTCAGTGGGGACCCTGCTTCCCCCTCTCTATCTGCCTGCCTCTCTGCCTGCTTGTGATCTATTTCTCTCTGTCAAATAAATAAATAAAATCTTAAAAAAAAAAAAAACTAAAGTAAATTAAAACAATGAGCGACCACTACCCACCTGTTGAAATGGTCCAAATCCAGAACACTGATATCACCAAAAGCTGGTGAGGATATGGTGCAACAAGAACTTTCATTCATTGCTGGTGGGAAGGCAAAAGAGAGCAGCCACTTTAGAAAACAGTTTGGTGATTTCTTATAAAATTAAGCATACACTCATCATGTAATCATGCTCCTTATTTTTTGGGCAAAGGATTTTAGTCCTCATGTCCACAAAACCTGCCCACAGACATTTCTAACAGCTTTATTCTAATTGCTGAAACTTAGAAGCCAACATTTGGTCCTTCAGTAAGTGAATGAATAAAGTGTGATACATCCAGAAAATGGAATATTATTCAGTGTTAAAAAGAAATGAGCTATTAAGCCATGAATAGACATGAAGGAATCCTAACTGTGTTATGACTAAGGGAATGAACCTAATTAGAAAAGGCTACATACTATTTGACTCCAACTATATGGCATTTTGGAAAATGCAAAACTATGAAGACAGGGAAAAGCTGAATAGTTGGTGGGCATCGCAGGAGAATGGTCAGAGCACAGAGGATCTTTAGTGTAGTGCACCTGCTTTTTATACTGTAATGATGGATAAATATAATTGTATATTTGTCCAAACCCACAGAATGGATGAAATGAAGAGTGGACCCAATGGAAACTATGGACTCGGGGCGCCTGGGTGGCTCAGTCAGTTATGTGTCTGCTTTCTGCTCAGGTCATGATGTCAGAGTCCTGGGATCCAGCCCCGCATCTGGCTCCCTGCTCAGCGGAGAGCCTGCTTCTCCCCCAGCCCCTCACCTCGTTCCTGTTCTCATTCTCGCTCACTCAAATAAAGTTTGAAAAAAAGAAAAACTATGGGCTGTGGGTGATTATGGTCTGTCAATGTAGGTTTGTTCATTGTAAAAATGTACGATTCTGGTGGGGGATGTTTATAAAGAGGGAGCCTGTGCATATGTAGGGGCAGAGGGTATAGCGTAAATCCTTGTACTTTCCCCTCAATTTTTAATGAAACTAAAACTGGTCTAAAAAAGACTCTTGGAGCGCCTGGGTGGCTCAGTGGGTTAAAGCCTCTGCCTTTGGCTCAGGGATTCCAGGGTCCTGGGATCGAGCCCCGCATGGGGCTCTCTGCTCAGCAGGGAGCCTGCTTCTTCCTCTCTCCCTGCCTGCCTCTCTGCCTGCTTGTGATCTCTGTCTGTCAAGTAAATAAATAAAATCTTTAAAAAAAATACTCTTAATAATAATAAAAAGCTTAAGTCCATATATATCGGGCAAGTGGTTAAATAAGAAATGTTATAGACATGGTGTGAAATGTTGAGGACTTACAAGAAAGAGTGTGTCAGCGATGCCTGCCTGGTTCAGTCAGTAGAGCGTGCAACTCTTGATCTCAAGGCCATAAGTTTGAGCCTCACAGCATAGTGTTTACTCATGTAGGAATAACCATGTTACAATAAACCAAAAAATATTGAGGGATAGTTTGTATAGTATCTTCATAAAACACACTAAATAGATAAAAAGAACATATCTAAAGGCCTTTATATTTATATTTATTTACATGACTATAAAGAATTTTCTTGAAACATTGGTTACCTCAGCCATCTGGGATGAGTATGGTTAGTGATATAATTAACTTTTTGTGCATCACTATGTTCTTTATTTTATTCTAATAATCATGTAAGAATTGTTTTTCACCAGTGAGAATACCTTGGTTTTTATGACTATATTAACAATGTATATCACTTAGTAAGTAAAGCCAAATATCACCAAAAATATAATTAGGAAAGTAAAAGTCACCTGAAATTTTATCTCCCTGAAAAATTAAGCATTAACATTGTGGTAGTGACTAATTTGTTAAAACACTAACACATGAGCATAATTTTCCCTAAATGGAACAATGTTGGTTTTTAAAAATCTAAATTGAGTCTTTTAGTTCGGTGGTTAGTTCTAGATGTAGAATCCTATTACAAAGAAGAGAAAGAAGACAGGGAGAGAATTTCATCTCTCAGTTATCAATATTTATAACAGTCCTTTCTTATTTGAGCTATTATTGCATTCCCTCTAGAATCTCCAAAATAATGTCAAATTATAATACTCTCAGCAGGGATTTCTGTCATGTTTTCTATCTTAATGGAACTGAATTTTGCATTTTACATTTTAGGATGACAGCACTTTTTTTTGGTGACTTATCTTTATTCTTTTAATAGTTTTATTTATATTTTATTTAGATATTTTATGAGAATATCTGCTGCAATATATCTCATATTTTTGCAATGATGTATGTTATTGATTTAATAAATTATTTTATTTCCTGATTATATCTGTCAGTGTTCTCCAGAGAAACAGAAGCAAAGGGGACTATGTATGTGTGTGCACGTAAATACATCTATCTATCTAGAGAGAGAGAGAGATTAAGATTTATTGTAAGAAATGGGCTCATGTAATTATGAAAGCTGAAGCATCCCAAGATCTGCAGTCAGCCAGCTAGAGACTCAGGAGAGCTGATAGGGTCTGAGTCAGAAGGCCTGAGCACACGGAGAGCTGACTAAGGAAGTTCTAGTCTAAAAGACAGCAGCCTGGAGATGCAAGAAGGGGTGTTTGAGTTTGAGTCTGAAAACTGGGGGAAAAGACCAATGTTCCAGCTCAAGACATTCTGGCTGTAGGAGATTCCCCTTACTTGAGGAAGGATGAGTCTTTTTATTCTCTTCAGACTTCAACTGATTGGTTCAGGGCCACCCACATTAGGGAGGGCAATCTACTTTGCTCAGCTTTCCAGCTGAAAGTTAAGGGGCTTCTGGGTGGCTCAGTCAGTGAAGTGGCTGCCTTCAGCTCAGGTCATGATCCAGGGGTCCTGGGATCGAGCCCCAAGTTGGGCTCCGTGCTCAGCAGGGAGCCTGCTTCTCCTTTTCCCTCTGTCACGCTGCCTACTTGTGCTCACTCTCTCTGTCAAATATATAAATAAAATCTTTTTAAAAAAGAAAAGAAAAGAAACTTAATCTCATGCAAAACCACCCTCACAGATACCCATAAAATAATTTTTGACCACATAGCTGGACACTCCATGGACCAGTCAGTTTTACATATAAAATTAACCATCACAAATGCAGTCTTTGTCAACTCATCACCCAAACACATCTCCTTAACTATACTCACCTGAAAGACACTAACAAGGTCTTTCCACCTAACAAGGTCAATTCCACCGAACAACTTCCTTGTGTGCAACTGAAAAGGCACTACACTCTCTCTAGAAGAGGATGTAAAGTCTTTGAGTGATGTTTGCTCGTCTTGATATCCCATAACTTAGGTACTATGATATAAAATTAATAATGCTTAAATGTTAAAATATAAAGTCAATACATCTAATGTTACATTAAAAGTAAGCAAGAGAGAAGAAAGACTTGACATATAGATATTGATGTATAGATACACAGATATAAACACACACAACCGTTTGTAACAAAATAAGGTTGAAATACTCATGATAATGACTGTCCTCATTTCCGTAAGTGGTAATTTGGTCATAGCCAGTATTTATAATTACCTTCATCCACTACCCATTCCGTATTGCCTTTGCCTTCAGCAAACACCTCAGCTGGTTGTGGATCTTTGCCTGCTGGGGTGATCCAAATCTTTATTCCTGAAGGGTCTCTGCCATTAATAGTTTTGCCAGGATTGTGTGATTGTAATTATCCACTGACTCATCCCAGGGCATGGCAATTCTAAGGGATGCCCCAAAGAATCTCGTGTATTCCAGACACGGTCTTCCTTCCCTCCATTGTGCAGTTGTAGTCCAATTTCCTCTTGGGAACCAAATCAGTTATTCCAGCCACCACAGGAACTCCCTTCTTTGCCTGTTGATTCAAGGGCACAGGGAGTCTGTAGTTGCCCAGCAGCAATCTTAAGTTCCAAGTCAATGAAATCATTGTTGTGACTCCTTATAGAAGCATTTCTCCCTTTGTATCCAAGATCTTGAGGCCAGTAGACCATAAGGTCATGGGAACAGGAAGCAAAAATTTTACTAGTGGGCCGCTAAAGATAATAGTGGTACCACTCCCTTTTCCACCCCTTAATTCCTTAGGGAATCCTAACTATGGGAATAACAGCATCATATATTGGATGTGAATTCAGAGTATATACAGGCTTCTGCAGAACCTTGTCCCAGCCATGCAGGATATTGCCACTAACTGGTATTGTAACTCAGTCTTCAAAATGCCATTCCATCATGTTATCAAGCCAACTGCTTCAGAATGGTGGGGAATATGGTAAGACCAGTGAATTCCCGGAGCACGGGCCCATTGCTGCACTTCATTTTCTACTAAGTAAGTTCCTTGATCTGAAGCAGTGCTGTGCAGAATACCATGACAGTGGATAAAATATTCTACGTAGTATTTTTGGCAGAAGCATTGCATGCTGGGAAGGCAAATCCATATGCAGAGTTAAGTGTTTCTTGTTTGGGAACAAAATGCTGCCTCTTCCATGATGGAAGTGGTTTGATGCAATCAACCTGCCACCAGTAGATGGCTGATCAGCCTGGGGAATGGTGCCATTTGAGGGACTCAGTGTTGAACTCTTGCTGGCAGACTGGGCACTCTACAGTGATGAGTGGAAGTCCATGCTGCTGTGCTCATGTAAAACCTCCATCCCTACGAACATAGGCATTTTGTTCATGAGGCCATTGGGTAATGATGGGGATTGCTGGGGAAAGGAACAGGCTAGAATCCACAAAGCAGGTCATCCTATTCCCTTCATTATTAAAATTCCCCCCTGCTGAGGTCACCTTTTGGTGAATTGTTCAAAGAGAGCACAAATATCTTAACATTACCTCCCCCACACACCATTCAGAGAGGTCTGTCCTTATATCTCTTCCCCAAATCTGCTTGTCACCAATTTTTCAGTCATGTTCATTCTAAGTTCCTGACCATCCAGCCAAATCCTTGGCCACAGATCATGAATCCATATAAAATCATACATCTGGCCATTTCTCTTTTCAGGCAACGAGTTCTGCCCAGTGGGTGGCTTCCCTGTTAACACTTCCTTCAGGGATGTCCCAGAAATGGCTATAGTGCTGTATCTGTCCACATTCAGGTATTGCTTGCATATCTTGCAGAATCATCAAGAAACCAGGTTCAAGTCTTCCCTTCTTTTGTCAAGTGATTGTAGAGAACTTCCCATGAGGCCATAGGTATAGGCTAAGAGAGAGAATTTAGTATAGTATGAGTAAGGACCACGGCCATGTGGGCCACTTTGTGCAACTTACTTGTACCTTCAGGGGTTTCTTGAGCCCAGTCACATATTTACCAATTCCATTTGATGATGGAGTGCTACTGTTCATATCTGATTTTATGGCTTAGTGTGTCAGATAACACTCAGCTCATGATGAACAGCTCAGGGTGTATGGTAACTTGGTGGTATATAGTTAAGCATTCAGTTTCTACTAAGGCCTAGTAGTAGGCCAAGAACTGTTTCTCAACAGTGGGTAAATTTCTATAGAAGATGGTAAGGCTTTGCTCAAAATCCTAAGGGCCTTCAGATTTACCTCTAGGGGCCTTCCAAAGGCTACCAACAGCATCCTTACCTGCCCCAGATACTCAAGCACCATTGGATCTGCTGGATCTTATAGCCCAAGAGGCAGAGTACCTTGCACAGAGGCTCTGACCTATTGCAGAGCCTCCTTTTGGTTCTAGACCCCATTCAAAACTAGAACCTTTTTGGGTCACTCGGTAAATGGGCTGGATTAACACATCCAAGTGAGGAATATGTTGTCTCCCAAAGCCACTAGGCGGTGTGCCTGTTTTTTGGTTGTAGGGAAGGCCAAGTGCAACAACTTCTCCTTCCCCTTTGAAGAGATATCTCAACATTGACCCCTAGAAATTTCACTGGGCTAAAAGGCCTCTGAATTTATATTGGCTGTATTTTCCACTCTCTGGCACACAAACATCTTATCAATAAATCTAGAGTAGTTTCTTGCTCACTAGGTCCAATCGGCATAATGTCATCGATACAACAGACTAATGTGACATATTGTAGAAGAAAAAGGTGGTCAGAATTCCTGCAAATTAAATTATAACATAGCACCAGAGACTTGATATGTCCCTGAGGTAGGACAGTGAAGGTGTATTGTTAGCAAACTGCTTTTGGGGGTTCTTATTGACAGGGATGGAGAAAAAGGCATTTGCCAGATCAATAGCCGCATACCAAGTACCAGGGGACGTGTTAATTTGCTCAAGCAATGAAATCACATCTGGTGTAGTGCTTGTAATTGGAGTCAACACCTGGTTAAGCCTGTGATAATCCACTGTCATTCTCCAAGTTCCATCTGTATTCTACAAAGTCCAAATAAATGTGTTGAATGGGGTGGTAGTGGTAATCCTGAACCCCGCATCTTTGAAATCCTTTCAACTATGAAGTACAGAAATAGCCCAGTGCTAACTGGGAATTTAATATGAAATTTAAATTGTATATCAATTCAGTAGGCTAAAGTTATTTTTATTTAAAATGATAACTATGTCACTTATTTATCACACTAGATAAAAATGGGAGAGGATCCCTACCTCATACTTTACAACATAAATTCAAATGGGCATAAGGATTAAACATCAAGAGAAATATAAAAATATTACATAGAGACTTAGGTTTGGGAGTGATTCTTTAAACAAGACAACACAGAAGCTTTGAAAGGGTTAAGAAACATATTTCGATTTTCTCCTAAATTTGTACTCTTTCATTAATCTTGTCTTTTTTAAAAATGATGGTAATTTTTCAGTACGTATAGATTTAGCTGGATCACATAATAATATGAAAAGGTCTTCAACTCATTCCCTACAAGAAATTTTACAAATTTAGTATTACAAATTCAGTACTGATTTCCTCTTTGAGCCAAGACAGTTTTAGTAAGTTTTCTTAAATTAAGTATTAATCATTTTTCTTTCAACTTTACTTTTTTTTTTGCTCACTTATTTCAAATTTTATTGGGTTATCAGAGAATGTGACATGAAAAAGACTTTTTTTTTTTTTAAAGATTTTATTTATTTAACAGATCACAAGAGCCAGAGAGGCAGGCAGAGAGAGAGAGAGGAGGAAGCAGGCTCCCTGCTGAACAGAGAGCCCCATGCGGGGCTCGATCCCAGGACCCTGGGATCATGACCTGAGCCGAAGGCAGAGGCTTTAACCCACTGAGCCACCCAGGCGCCCCTGAAAAAGATTTTTAAATCTTTGTTAAGGTTTCTGTTGTTGCTAAATGATTATTTTTTAAAACGATTTTATTTATTTATTTGACAGAGATCACAAGTAGGCAGAGAGAGGGGGTGGGGGAAGCAGGCTCCCTGCTGAGCAGGGATCCTGATGCTGAACTAGATCCCAAAACCCCGGGATCAATACCTGAGCCGAAGGCAGAGGCTTAACCCACTGAGCCACCCAGGCGCCCCTGTATAATGTATATTATTAATGTCTATTAACTAATCACCCCATATGATTCCTTATTTTTCATCTGATAGATCTTTTTGATTATGTAAGAACCATATTCCGATGTTCAAGTAAAAACTGCACTATTTGCAACTTCTCCTGGCATTTGTAATGGTTTTTGCTTTATTTAACTTCTTTTTTTTAAGGTTTACCAATTTATTCATTCAAGTAATCTCTAACCCAGTGTGGGGCTTGAACTCAGGAGCCCAGGATCAAGAGTCACAAGGCTCCTCTGACTGAGCCAGCCAGGGGCCCCATACTTTATTTTACTTTTGTGTGATTAGCTACATACGTATTTTGATTGCCATCGTGTATACTACATATTTTATTATTGCTTAATGTGGCTTTCATTTGTTTATTTTAACTAAACTTAAAATTATACTTTGATAAGATAGTTTTCATATCTGCCTATTACTAGTCTTGTTCATCCCTTTATTTTTAACCTCTATGTTTTTGTCTTATTTCATTTTATTTATTACTTTTTAAGTAGGTTCCATGTGGAGCATGGAGCCTAGCCTGGGGCTTGAACTTAACAACCCTGAGATCAAGAGTTGGAGGCTTAATGTTCATAGCAGCAACGGCCACGGTCGCCACACTGTGGAAAGAACCAAGATGCCCTTCCACGGATGAATGGATAAGGAAGATGTGGTCCATATACACTATGGAGTATTATGCCTCCATCAGAAAGGATGAATACCTGACTTTTGTAGCAACATGGACGGGGCTGGAAGAGATTATGCTGAGTGAAATAAGTCAAGCAGAGAGAGTCAATTATCATATGGTTTCACTTATTTGCGGAGCATAACAAATAACACGGAGGACATAGGGAGATGGAGAGGAGAAGGGAGTGGAGGGAAATTGGAGGGGGAGATGAACCATGAGAGACTATGGACTCTGGAAAACAACCTGAGGGTTTTGAAGGGGCGGCGGGTTGGAGGTTGGGGGAGCCTGGTGGTGGGTATTAAGGAGGGCACGTATTGCATGGAGCACTGGGTGTGGTGCAAAAACTATGAATACTGTTACGCTGAAAAGAAATTTAAAAAAAAAAAAGTTGGAGGCTTAACCAACTAAGCCACCCAGGCACCTCTATCTTATTTTATTATTTAAAGTTTAAAGACCTACACAAATGCAAACTTACTAAGTAGGCTACAGCTAAGTGAGCATTCACAAATTGAACACATCTGTTTAACCAGAACTTCGATGAAAAAATAAAAACAATAAATTCTTCAGCATCCCAGATGCCTTCCCCTCATAGAAAACTACTGCTCAGACTTGTAATACCATGGATTAGATATGCCTTTTTCACATTTAGTTCTGGAATTGATCAAAACTGACTATTGTGTATGATGTAAAGTAAGAGTGTGTGTATGTTTGTGTATATCCGCCCCCCCCCCCCGCAAGGGCATTCATTATTCCCAGTAGTGTTTATTGAAAGATAAGCCTTTCTCCATTATACTGCAGTGACACCTTCCTCATAAATTGGTTGACTGTATATGTGAGGATCTGTTTCTGTATTCTCTATGCTATTGCATTGCCTATCCTTACACCAACAGCACCCTATCTTAATTACTACAATATTGTGTAAGAGAACTTGACTCCTGATAGTGCAAGTCCTTCCATTTTTGTTTGTTTTTCTTTTTATTATTGTTTCTTGTTTTTTATTCAAGATTGCATTAACTATTATTGGACATTTGTACATTCATATCAGTTTATAAATCAGCTTCTCCGTTTCCATAAACTTTCGTTTTTATAGCTTTTTTGAGGCATAACGTACTAACAATTATCACTGAACCCTTTTAAATGAGTTAGACGTACAGTTAGATGAGTTCTGTTCAATCTATGCAGTTTACACCGCTGAAACATTAACCCAGTTTTATTTTATTTTATTTTTTTTTAAAGATCTTATTTATTTATTTGACAGAGATCACAAATAGGCAGAGAGGCAGGCAGAGAGAGAGGAGGAAGCAGGCTCCCCGCTGAGCAGAGAGCCTGATGCGGGGCTCAATCCCAGGACCCTGGGATCATGACCTGAGCCGAAGGGAGAGGCTTTAACCCACTGAGCCACCCAGGCGCCCCAAACATTAACCCAGTTTTAAAATATGTCCTTCATCCTCAAAACTCCCCCCTGCACATTTGCAATGAGTCCTCACCCCTATTCGGGACTCCAGACAACCAACAACCTGCTTGATATCGCTCTAGTTTTATTTTTGTTTTCGTTTTTTGACACAAGAGAAGTTTATTGAGTCTGCCGCAAGGCCTCAGCAGGAAGAGAGCAAAGGCCAGGCTATCTGCCTATGTTACTCAAGTTTCGCATTTTCTAAAAATTCACGCAAATGAGGGTAACAGGATTTTCCATGGCCCCTCTGCATTTGGGCCCAGCAGAGACCAAAGCCCTGTTTGCACCACCTAGGCCACCTGCTTAATCTAGGAGCTGCTCCTGGAAAGGTGATCAGATGGAAGTCCAGAGAAAAGGGCACTAAAGTTATGCATTTAGGCCACCGTTTTCTTTCTTTCTTTAATTTTTTTTTCTTTAAGATTTTATTTATTTAGTTGACAAAGCGAGAGAAAGAGCACAAGCGGGGAGAGTGAGAGAGGGACTAGCAGGCTCCCCAATGAGCAGGGAGCCTGATGTGGGACTGGATCCCAGCAGTCAGATCCCACCTGGGCGGACGGCAGATGCTTACCTGTCTGGCCAGCCAGGCACTCTAGGCATTTTATATATATATATATATATATATATATATATATATATATATTATATATGGTATATATTTGATCCTGGGTGATCATATATATATGATCATATATATGATCATATATGATATATGATATATATATGAAATATATATATGTATATATATGAAATATATATATTTTCATATATTGTATATGATATGATTATATATAATATCATATTATATATATATTTTCATATATTATATATATTTTTCATATATTATATATATTTATTTATATATTTATTATATGTATATATAAATGACTAGGGAAAAAAGGAGCCCTACAGGATATAAATCTGTGAAACTAACTATACAATTATATAAAGTAGTTTAATAATTCCTATAAAAACAAAAATAAGCCCTTAGATGAAATTTTAATTTAGGAAAGCTAAAGGCACACCTGAGACTATTTGGCTAAATGGTTTTTGATGAATTGACAAAGGGACCTAGAATACCCATCCATCTGGCTAACTTCAAGGTTAATTTAAAACATCTCCTTTTGGGGGGATATTTTTCTAATGCACTGTCTTTGTGCTCGGCACCATTTCCTGCATTTTACTCCATTACATCTTTTTCTATCGACACAAATGTCTCTGTCCTCTATCTCAGTATGCTCAGGGCTTGAAATCTTTTGATTCCAAAAAAACCCTGGTTCTCAAACCTATAGGCACATGAAAATCGGCTAGGAAACTTGTAAAAACTGGTGCTGGGGCTCTATCTCGGACCCATAAAGCCAAAATCTGTGGGTGGGGCATAGGCATTGCTGTGTTTTATGGTTGTTTCTGTTGTTTTGTCTTTCCGCATCTCGGGTCATTTTAAAGTTCATTTATGGTTTAGAACCATTGATCTATCCTTTGGTAATTGTTAACAATGCAAATTTCTGGGGCCCACCACAGACCCACTGAATCAGAAATTCCAGGGTGTTACCCAGTAATCTCAGTTCTGACCAACCCTTTAACTGATACAGGCATATTTCTGAAATGTGGGAATCATTGATCTAGCCAGTGTTACTCAACTTTGACAATAGATTGGAGGCACCTGGATGCTTTAAAAAATACTGATGCCTGGGTACCTCTTCCCTCAATAGTCTGATTTAATTGTTCTGGAGTGTGATCCTGACATTGAGATCTTTACAAAAATGCTCCTGATAATGTTAATATGTAGCCACGATTGAATGCTTTACTAATTCATGAGCCCCATGAGAACAGAGATCATGACATAACCAGCTTTGTATATTTTGAATTTGGCACAGGATTTGACACATTGAATGAAGAGGAAACAAAAATGAAGGGGATCTTGTAGGAGGCAGAGGAAGAATAGATCAATCATACTAAAAACGGTTAAACATTTGGATTTTTCTGAAGGAATGCAAGTCAACTGCATAGTCTTCAATAGTCACCCAGAGATCCTGACTTCCTTCATATTAACAGAGACTTTCTTCATTTTGCTTTACAAAAATAAAAGGTATTGGTTCTTTGGATAATGTGATCTACTATGCTACTCCTCATAAATAATCAGTTTTAATAGAACATATACTCAAATGCTCAACTATCTTTCAGGTTTAAAAAAAAATATCTGGCTGATCCTAACTGGAAAGCATTCAGCACCAAATGAATCTGTTAGGAGAATAAGGTATTCAGAATACAGGGGCACATGAGTGGCTCAGTCCTTAAAGTGTCTGCCTTTGGTTCAGGTCATGATCCCAGAGTCCTGGGATTGAGCCCCAGGTTGGGCTCCCGGTTCTGTGGGAAGCTTACTTCTTCTCCCACTCCCCCCACTTGTGTGTTCCCTCTCTCACTGTGTCTCTCTTTGTCAAATAAATAAAACTTTAAAAAAAAATAAATAAATAAAATACATTCACTCCATGAAAAGATCAGTCATAATGATTATTAAAATAATCAGTTCAATTATTTATGAAGACAACTGCATTTCCTTTTTGAAATCTGTTTTATAGCAAAATCTTCAAATTTCAAATTGTTTTAAACCAAAAGCAAAAAACAAATATTAAATTATCTTCAAAAAGACAAATTAATAATCAACCAAGTTTAGGCATTATTGAAGATTTTCTAATTGAAATTTGCTTAATGCTGGAAACAAAAGGGGGAAAAAATCCCTTGTACTACTACTTTTCTTTACAGTTTGGTAATATAATGTTGAATTATTTTTTTAGTCCTTCATTTATCTATGATAATAATTATCAGTATCAGAAGAAGATTAATTTAAAATGTGTTATTGAAAATATTTTTTCAGTTATAAAATCAAGATATTAGTTATCTTCAAGCAAATACCATGAAAAGAAAACAATCAACTAAAATGTTTTCCCATATAGTATTATTTTAGTTTTATAAAATAAACACCAGTAATCAAAATTTTATCAACAGTGAAACAGAATTCTAATCAAATAGTTTGTTTTTTTCAGTTTCACTCGTGCTTGAGCTTGGCTCTCTATAAACTCAAGCTTCTGTACTCCTCTGATCATTATGACCTGCCTTTCACTGAAGCAGATGGTGTGTAGATCCTGATCAGAGGAAATGACTACACATAGCAGCTAAGCCTGATGGCCTTAGTAGACAGGAAGACACGTAGAGACAACAGCTCATAAAATGGCTGATGATTTGGTGAGTTCTGTGTTGCAGTTCTCTTTTTTTTTTTTTTAAGATTTTATTTATTTATTTGACAGAGACACAGTGAGAGAGAGAACACAATCAGGGGGAGTGGAAGAGGGAGAAGCAGGCTTCCCATGAATCGGGGAGGGGCTTCTGGGATCCTGACCTGAGACTAAGGCAGATGCTTAAAGACTGAGCCACCCAGGCGCCCCCTGTGTTGCAGGTTTAATAACAAGGGTCTAGATCACAACCATCACCAGAATGTTGGAAGTTGAATGGATCATCTTCCTTGCAGTCATACAATGAACGCTTGACTTAACATCGCCTGCCTCTTTTCTCAAGAGAGTTTTAGTATAATTAGTTAATATGCTTGGATGCAAACCTAATAACAGGTAAAACCTGAGGCACAAAGTATGACCACCATTCAGTTCAACAGTTTTCCCATGAGTCCCTAAGCGCTTGGCGCTGTCCTATGAGAGTAAAGGGAGATAAGCTTGAGTTTTCAGTTAAGATCACACTTTGATGGTCTTGAAAGCCAGGCTTTTTAGCCTCTTGGTAACATCTTCCAGAGTAAAGATGCCCTTTGGTGGAAAACACCTTAAATCCTATGATCTCTTCTCTGGGTTTATGTCTTCTGAATATTGACCCCATAATTCCTCACTGTTTTATTAGTTCTGCAATCTCTTAATGCTATTTTATAAAAATGATGTCCAGACCTTCTAGTTGTCCCCAGCATTATTGCTGGTCTGAATTACCTTATCTGTTTTTATTAAAAGAAGAAATACACATTGTTTTATGTTTATTGTATATTTCATTTCTAGAACTCTGTTTCTCTGATAAATTTGCTAGGTCTCTGTTTATGGTTTCCTATTTCCAAACAGTTTCATACTTATGAGTTATATCTTATAATAAGCAGTTGTTTTATCATCTCTGATCACTCCAACATGTGAAGTTGGTTTTGTTTTTTTTTTTAATATTCCATTTCTACTACCTATGTTTATGTTTCTTCTTGGTCATGGCACCTCAGATGTTAGGTTACTCTTGACTGTGCAATGGTTATTGGCACCAAAAAAATTATCAGCATGGAGAATATTTCAAGCAAAATAATGCCCATCCACAAATATTCCATGTCCTAATCTTTGGAGCCTGTGGATATGTTAGGTTACATGGCAAAGAGAAATTAAGATTATAAATGGAATTAAAGGTGCTAATCAACTGAACTTAAAATAGAGATATTACTCTGAATTAATCAGGTAGGCCCAGTATAACCTCAAAAAATACTGAGAAGGAGATGTGAGTGTAAAAAGGAATGGTCAAGGAGATGCAACACTGGGGGCTTCAAGGTTGTGTGAACCACGAAATATAGGTACCCTCTAGCACCTAGAAAAGGCAAGACTTTTGATTTAAGGGGACACAGGAGGGCGCCTGAGTGGCTTAGTGGGTTAAAGCCTCTGCCTTCAGCTCAGGTCATGATCCCATGATCTCAGCAGGGAGCCTGCTTCCCCCTCTCTCTCTCTCTGCCTGCCTCTCTGCCTACTTGTGATCTCTGTCTGTCAAATAAATAAATAAAATCTTTAAGGGGACACAGGGTTGAACTCTCACCATATAGACTCTAATCTATTGATTCTTCTAATCTCATCTAATCTGTAGAATATAAAGACAAAACTTTTAGGCCACTGAGTTTGCAGTCATTTGTTAAAGCAGCAAAAGAGAAGTGATAAAGTCCTTAAGGTCCAGGGTAGAAGTACCTTGCTCCAGGGAAGATTTGTGTTTGCATCTGTCAGGTGTCTGGCAGGATACTAGTCCAGGAATTCCCTTTTTTTTTTTTTTTTTAAGATTTTATTTATTTATGTGACAGAGAGAGAGATCACGCTGAGCAGAGAGCCCGATGCGGGGCTCGATCCCAGGACCCTGAGACCATGACCTGAGCCAAAGGCAGAGGCTTAACCCACGGAGCCACCCAAGTGCCCCTAGTCCAGGAATTCCTTAAGGCAATTTAATACCTGGAGATTTCCTTGATCATCCTAAACCAGGTTGCAAATATGTGTCCTTGCTGGCTCTAGTCATTAACAAGAAAATCTTCTCTACAGTTCCATGTTGTATAAAAGAATTGGGTATATTAGAAACCATTGAATTGTATACTTTAAATTCATGAATTATATCTTCATGAAGCTGATATATATTTTTTACTATGGCTGTAGTTCTTTGGGTTTTTGCTTTTCTTTCTAGGTTTCTGCTTTCATTCTGGTATTGGCATGAAAGTTTCTTATTTTTGCAAAATGTTTCATGGATTAAAGAAAAAATATACATGAACACACTTATGTATATAACTTTGTAGGTATTGAAAAAATTTCAAATGTCAGGAGTTAAAAATAATATTTTGACTTCTCTGTGTGTATGCGTGTATGTGTGTGGTAATCTTTGACAAAGCTGGTAACCTTACTTTTGTTTACATGCCGTGGTCAGACTCCTGCCCATTTCTTTACTCATGCCCCTTATGCCCTCCCAAATCACAACACTACCTTTGTTTGGTTTGGTTGTATATTTCCTTAGTGTTTTTCTTAAGTCCTTAAGGGTTAAAGCAATAAAAGCTGTATAAACACACATTAAAATGAAAGGTCTAGTCATTTCTATTCAAACATCCCGGGGATTGTGGCAAAGCACTAGAGAAAATCTTTCCTGGCCTAGAAAGGTGATGAATAATAATCATGCCTGATTTCCATTAAATTCCTGCTGATATCTCTCAGTCAATCATATCTAAAGGAATTATACTGTGTATAAGTGATTATTTTTATTAGTAGGCTTTATTTTTTTAGAGCAGCGGTAATTTGAGAGAAAGCTTGAAGAGAGAGTACGGGGGGAGTCCTCTTGCCAGAATTTTCCCCTGTGACCCTCCTGTAGTCATGCCCTACATTTGTTACAATTGATTAACCAATGTCGATATGTCATTTTTAACTAAAATCCATAGTTTATATTAGTTTTCACTGTGTTGCACATTTCCATGAGTTTTGACACGTGCATGTCATACATCCACCATTACAGGGTCATTGAGAATAATTTCACCACCCTAAAAATGTCCTTTGCTCTAACTAAGCTATCCCTTGCTCCCTCCCCCAGAAATCCTGGTGACCGAAGAATTTGGTACTGTTTCTATAGCTTTAACTTTTTTAGAATGTCATGTAATTTTAATTCATTTCTGCTCTGTGACCATGGCTTCGTGTGATTTACATTCTTTTAAATTTGTTAAGGTATTTTTTTATGGTCAGAATTTGGCTTACCATGGTGAATGTTCCACGTGAGCTTAAGACGAATGTGTATTCTGCTATTTTTGGATGAAGAATTGTATATATGTCAATTAGATCAAGTCAACTATATCCTCACTGATTTTCTACCTGCTGGATATGTTTGTAATACAGTAGTGTTGAAATCTCTGAGCGTGATAGTGGATATGTCTATTTGTCCTTGAAGTTCTCTTAGATTTTAGTACAAATGTTTTGATTCTCTGTTATGTTAGATGCACACATGTTAAGGATTTTAATATCATAGACTTAGATCTTCATTATGTTTCATTATCTTCTTAGGGAATTGACACTTTTGTCAGTACATTAATGCCCCTCTTTACTTGTGATACATTTCCTTGTTAAGAAGTCTGACTTGTCTCAAATTAATATAGTTACTCCTGCTTTCTCTTGATTTTGGTATAACTCTCCATCTCTTTACTTTTAATGTAGCTGTATTTTTACATATAAAATGGATTTCTTGTAGACAACATATAGTTGGGTCTTGGTTTTGATCAACTCTGGTGATCTCTGTCTTTTTTTTTTTTTAAAGATTTTATTTATTTATTTGACAGACAGACATCACAAGCAGACAGAGAGGCAGGCAGAGAGAGAGGAGGAAGCAGGCTCCCTGCTGAGCAGAGGGCGCGATGTGGGGCTCGATCCCAGGACGCTGGGATCATGACCTGAGCCGAAGGCAGAGGCTTTAACCCACTGAGCCACCCAGGCGCCCCTGATCTCTGTCTTTTAATTGGTGTACATAACCATTTACATTTCACATGATTACTAAGAAGGTTGGATTGATATATATCATACTAGTAATTGTTTTCTATTTGTTGCCATTGTTCTTTGCTTCTTTCTTTTTTTCTCTTTTTTTGGTCTTTCCCTATTTTTCTCCCTTCTCTGGTTTTAACTGAGCATTTTATATGATTCTATTTTTCTTCCTTCTTAGAATATCTTAGAATATCAATTTTACTTCTTGTTTTAATTTTTTTATTATTTTCCTAGAGTTTGAAATACACATTTACAACTAGTCTTGGCCCACTTTCAAACAATACTATATTGCTTCATAGGTAGTACAGGTATCTTAGAATATTCTAGATTCCTTTGTCTTGTTCTTTATAACATTGCCTCATTCATTTCACTTATCCATAAGCTATAGTCATCTGACACATTGTTATTATTGTGAACATGTAAATGATTTTTAAGAAATCTTTGAAGAATACTAATTGATGTTTAGATAACACAATTATTCTCTTCAATGAAATGCACCACTCAACATATTCGCTATTAATTGGGCCGTAATTTCCCATTCAGAAAGATATATGTGTTTCCTTCACTGCAAACCTGAGTGAATGTTAAAACTAATGATCACATAATTTACTGAGCATCTGCTATGCTCTAGGCACTGCTTCAGGTTTCTTACATGCATTATCATGTTTCCTTCTCACAAAATCTTTGTATTCTCTATTTTACAACTAAATAAACTATAGCCCAAAATATTCATATAACTTTCCCACGGTCACAGGACTAGTAAATTCTGATAATTTGAAAAGTAAGATTTGAACCCATGCATTGCAGTTCCAGATCCTTTTTTTTTTTTTTTTTTCACTATTCTGTCTCCAAGTATAGAGGAGGAAATATAAAATAGTGAAGGAAAGGAAACTATTAAACACTTACAATGTGCCGGAAATCATTAAATTACTTTATTTAATTACTAACTACTTTATGCATATCATTACATTTAATCCTCAGAACACCCTACTTGATTATTTTTCTCACCATTTACAGATAAGGGAACTATAGTTCAGGACGATTAAATAATTTCACCAAGGACACGCACCGAAACAGTGACAAGGCCAGTATTGTAACTAAGTTCTCTCGGACTCCAAATAATATGCTGTACTGTGCTTACTGAAAAATCACCTCAGATTTCTCTATTGGGAAATACAGGACACTTGCCACATTTGAAAACAATAGGGGCATTAAAAACAGAAAACCCCGAGATAAAAGGTCCAGGCTCCCTAAATGAAAATCATGGAAAAGCCCTTGGTTACTCTTTAAAAGACCACCCCTCTTATCATCATCACCAGTATCATGATTTTTATGATCATTATTAATGATTTGGCCAATTAAAAGATCCTTAATGTAGTGTCATTTTCCTCTAAAATATGATTTATGTGGCGAAGGACTAAGTCATGCTGTCACAAATAAAATATTTTTCTGGACGCGTTTTAGCAAATACATGTTAAATACTGTACAGAGGGTTATGATATTTTCTTCCTCCAAATGCAAATGCTTTCAACACCTTTCCTTTTCCAAAGCTTACTGAGTTTGATTTAATGTTTGGCAAATCTGTGGCTTAAATTGTGAGACATATTGACATGAAAATAATTCAGGACACCTATTCAAGTTTTAAGAAGTCTCAATTTAGAGCAGCTTTTGCAAAATCACCCATCATAAGTTGTTATTTTCACAGACACACTAAGAAATTTTAAGACACGCTGCAGTAATTCACCCCAGTTTGTCAGAACCTGGCCTAGGCTATATACTTTTTCAGGTGAATTGCTGAACACTGGACATCATTTAGAGCCTTCTGCTACTTTTACCAAAGACCAATGACTTGATGAATAGAAAGGCCCACATAGTTTATGCTTCAGTCTTCCAGTATTTGTCAAAAAACAGGGAGGATGGGAAATATGTAATGTAATATCAATTTTTGTAAATCTTTAAACACCAAAAATAAACATAAATAAGCAAAAATAACTCATCTTACTAAATATCATGCAGTAGCCATAATTGCCTCACCTAATTTTCACAACTTTATGAGGTAGCTAATAATTAGATTCCCCGTGTAACCGAGGTAGATGAGGCCTAGAGAGATTATTAAGCCTTACCCAAGCCATTTAGCTCTACTCATATGTGAATCTAGAATTTGAACCCATATCTCTCTTTTACCAAAGCCAAATGCTCTAGTACTGATTTTGCTACCCACAGTGAGTGTATAGTTTTAGTTACCGAATACCAAGGTCTCCTCTTGACAGAGTAATTTCTGGTTCCATCTCATTACTTCTGCATTCAAAAATATACTTCATAAGACAACCAAGTAAACTGATAAATAACTCTGTCAGTTGCAAGGTTATTTTTTTGACATTGATGTAAAACTTCCTCCCTGTCACTTTCTGGTTCTCTTGATCTATAATCTGAAACCCAAAGAGACTTTTCAATCACAAAAGACAGAGACCTTTAAGATCGGAAGACTAGAAGAGGCCTTTTAGCTACTATATACCTCATTCTAGTTTCTTTTCCTTCACTGGGACTGTGGTTCTCACAGATAAATTGAAGTTGGAATTAAGAAAATGATGTAAACTCAAGGGGGAAAAAACAGCTTCGCATCCACTGGTGGTTTTGATAATGCCTGAAAGAAATTCTGAGTTGAAATATGTTCCTGAAATTTAAGGTGAGTGTGGAGGGCCAGAAGCTGAAAATTTACTTTACGAACCCACTGCAATGTTCAGTGAAAACTAGGTCAGTCGGACTCTGATCTTTGGTAACTCCTATCTCAGCAAACACAGGCATCTTTTTCCATGTTCAACCACAAAGCAGAAATGATTTTCCACAAAATAACATTTTCCTACAATTTATGCTTTTGGTAAAAAAAAAAAATAGTGCAAAATGGAGTTTGGAGGTTTTTAAAAAGAGTCTAATATATGAAATATTATGGAGTAATATGAAATAGTGACGAATTTTATGTCTAATAGACAGTATAACCAATCTGAGAAAATAAAGGTAGATACCCTCCGGTTCAACTCTCCAAGATGAGAATACACAGAACGGAAAGGGGAAAGAACATACCTAAGGCCTTCCTGGTTTCCAATATCAGAGTTAGGACCATAAGCTGTGTCCTTTAATTCCATCTTCTGCATACGGAGATAATAATAGGGGACACTCCATAACATATATGCATACATACAGAGACACGCACACACCTAAGTACATATACATCTCACAAAACCCCTACAAAGTGAATACTGTTCGCAACACGTTGGATGCATAAGGAAACAACCAGAAGGGATAAATACCTTTTGCAAATTTACATAGCTGGGAAGTGATGAAACTGGGGTTTGAATTCAGGTAGCTTGAATGTAGAGTCTATACACATAACCACTTCCCTCTATTGCCAGTTGGAACCTTAAATCTAACCAAGATTTAATGAAAACTTTCACTGGGGTCTCAGTTATGGGTGAACCTCAGAATGTTAATACCTTTATTTCATCACTTAATAAACAGCAGATGCAAACTTACCTTGCCACTCAGAGGGCTCTTCTATAACGCTAACTTCAACCTCAGTTTCCTGTCATGAGGAAATGAAGCAAGGAATTTGTAAAGGACTCACTCAAGCTTCTAGAATGAGGAGAAAAACGATGCCAGGACTAGAGCTCAGACATCCTGACTAACCAGTAAACCAGCTATTCTCCAACTACCTATTCTCAAAGCACAGAGGTTTGTCTGGCCTGGAGCAGGACCACAGAAGGGAAGGGATCTCTAACATATTCAAAGGCCATGGGCCTGATGGTTTTCCCAGATATCTCCGAGCTCTTGGACATACTGTAAACTTTTCTCTCAGTAATTGAGGAAAACTATTTTTTCAGGTGGTCTGCCCTGGAAGAAGCATGATTTGGGGGAAGGCTGACTTGACGTCTGAAATCTGATTTTGTCACTCTTTTATCGTCTAACACATGAATTCAAGTCAGAGGGCATTTATATTAATCAACAGTCAGCCTTATAGTTGAAGATTCATGAAACCACAGTTCGGGAATGTTCTATTTGCTCCTTTAAATACACCCTCTCAAATATGTATTTGTATGTGTAGACGCTCTGGAATTTTATTAAGGTGGATGGAATAAATATGGCAAAATTTATCTGTAGGGATACCATGTCATTCTGAAAATTAGTCATAATAGATTTTGGATTTACATAATACAGTATATGAAGGCAAAATTTCTGTTTTATACCATGCTTATGAAATATATTTTATATCTCTTTTCTATAGGCACGATGTAGTCACAAGTATCAGGAAAAGAGAAGAATAAAAAGAAATAGGTGCTCCAGGAAACAGGAATTGCACATAAGTAAGTCTAGCACCAAGCTAAGGAGTTAAGATTAGTTTTCACTTGACCATTCCATGCAACACAACTAAATTTTTTTAAAAGAGTTCTGTGAATGCTTGAGTTCAAAAATGATTTGACTCTTCATTCTTTGTGAATGAGGAAAAAACAAACAAAAAGCCAACCCACTTACCTGATTGTAAGCTTCCTCTCCATCCTGTCTTTCTATTATCACTCCTCTAATCTTCCCCAGATCTGCTTGTTGAAATCCACCCACCCTTCAGTAGGGAGATCATATGGAATTTCTTCAAGAAATCCACCATGAAGCATGACCACCCTCATCATATTTCCACGCGAAATCATTCTTGCTTTCTCCTCTGTGCTCCTGTCTCACCTTTCTCATACATCTTCATAACACTTATATATATTTAAATTGGAACACCAAAGAAAAGTTCTCAATGGAAATCTGTCTTGATCAACAAGAAAAGTATTGCTGATCACTATCAAAGGAAGCTGACAAAAAGGAGCAGGAAGCTGCAGGGCTCTTTGGGGCAACAATTCCACCACCTCTCTCTCTCTACCTTTCTTCTAAGTATGGACTTTCACTTCCAGGTACCAGCCCTCTCGGGTGGCATTTGACTTGTTTTTATGACCTTCTGAGGTTAAGGAGCCAATTGTAGTTTTACTCCTAGGGCCAGTCTGGTCCATTGATTTGAATTAGAGGGAGCAAGTTATTTCTAAGAGAGATGATTTGCACACTAATTGTAGTGGAACAAAATTAAATCATTGCTAACCTGGGCCCCCAAAAGCTGGTTTCTAGTGGTAAATATGGAAATCTTTCATTGCCTGAATTTCAGGTTGAACAATTGAAAAGGAGTCTTTATTCTCAACCAGTCTCCTCCCAAGGACAGTTAAGAGTGTCATTATTTAGGCTGTCTTAATTGCAGTGATTAAAATAGAAGTTGAGCTTACATTAACTTTAATAAAAATTGGTTATAGAGTTCAGGGAACAAGGTAGAATACTGCATTTGATTCCCAGTATAAATGTACAGATCACCATTATAATTTGGGAAATTCAAGACTATTTCCAAAGCTTTATTATATTTTGGCAAATAGACCACTTTTAAAGGCTATATAGTTTGTTCTCTGTGATATAAACTCCGTTTATAACATGTCTACAAAAATTGAATCACACTTTTTCTAGTTCATTGGCATTACCGATATCAATTGAAATCATTAATCACTTAAGCCCAACAGTGGGAAACTGCCTTTTTACTAGGTCTTTTAAAAATCAATCAACAATCAATATCAGTAGTGTTTTAAATTAAATTATAATAGATTTATGGAGTTATGATTGATATAATTGATATATAATTATATATAATGGATATAATATAATTGATATAATTACATAATTATCAATTATATGCAATAAACTTTACATATATAAGGTACATATTTGATAATTTTTGACATATGTATATATAAGCATACACATGAAATCATCATGGTAATCAAGAAGATGAACATAAACATCATTCTCAAAAGTTTCCTAATGGCCCTTTGTAAACCCTAGTCCCACCTTTCCTGCCTCCTATAAATTAGTTTACATTTTCAGGAACTTTAATACAAGTAGATTCAATGGAATCTTATTTTGGCATCTTTCACTTGATGTATGTGCATTAAGATTCACCAAGGTTGTGTGGTGGACATTTGGGTGGCCTCCAGTTCAAGTGCAATACAAAGCTGGTATAAATATTTGTGTGCCAGTTCTCATGTGAGCATATGAATTCATTTCTCTTGGGCAAATACCCTGGAGTGGAATGACTGTGATAGGATAGGCATATGGTTCATTTTTTAAGAAACTGGCAAACTGCTTTCCAAAGTGGTTGTACCACTTCTTATGGGGCTGAAATGAAGGTTTGTTTTCCTGCCTTATTAAAAAACACATGGCCTCTAAGATATGTCAGGCGTATAGATATAAGACATCTGGATTTCAGACAAGAGGAAGAAACTGCCCCATTTTGTAATTGCTCTTGTGGGAAGCATCTGTTGGCTGATTCTTTAACCATATGTGCTTTTGTTTTGCTTGGGTTTTAGTGTTTTTGTCTGAGAAAGGTTTTTTTTTTTTGAAGATTTTATTTATTTATTTGACAGGCAGAGAGCCCGATGCTGGGCTCGATCCCAGGACCCTGGGATCATGACCTGAGCCAAAGGCAGAGGCTTCAACCCACTGAGCCACCCAGGCGCCCCTCTGAGAAAGTTTTTATTTCTCCTTCCCTTTTTGTTAAAGAAGTGTTGGTGAGGTTGTGGAGACAGTGGGACGCTTGCACAACGTAGGTGGGAATGCAGAATGGTGCAACCACTATGGAAAACAGTATGGAGGTTCCTCAAAAAATTTAAAATGGAACTACTGTATGATCCAGCAATCCCACTTCTGGCTATTTACCTGAAAGAATTGAGATCAGGATCTTGAAGAGATATTTGCAATCCCATGTTCATTGCAGCATTGTTCACAATAACAAAGAAGTGGAGACAATCTAAACATACATCTATGAATAAATGGATAAAGAAAATGTGGTATATACATGCAATGGAATATGATTCAGACACAAATATAAATTCTGTCATATACTAGAAAATGGATAAAACTTCAGAACATTATACTAAGTGAAATAAACAATTCACAGAATTCCTACGTGATTCCAGTTTTATGAGATACCAAAAGTAGTCAAACTCATTGAGGCAGAAAGTAGAATGGCAGTTGCCAGGGGCTGGGGAATGGGGCTATGGAAAGTTACTAATAAATAGGCACAAAGTTTCAGTTAAGGAAGATGTGCACATTCTAGAGATCTACTCTACAACATTGTACCTATGGTCAACAATAATGTATTATATACTTAAAAATGTGTGGGTCGCCTGGGTAGCTCAGTGGGTTGGGTCTCTGCCTTCCGCTTGGGTCATGATCTCAGGGTCCTGGGATCAAGCCCTGCATCAGGCTCTGCTCAGCAGGGAGCCTGCTTCCCCTCCACCGTCCCACCTGCCTCTCTGCCTACTTGTGATCTCTGTCTGTCAAATAAATAAGTAAATTAAAACCTTTTCAAAAAATTTTGTTATGAGGTTACATCTCATGTTGTATTCTTACAGCAATAAAATAAAATCTAGAAAAATAGACTTTTTTCAGAGCAGTACTTTCACAGCAAATTTCCCCGCCCTCCTCCCCAAGGGCCTCTCTTACTGTCAACACCGCGTACCAGAGTGGTATATATGTTACCATTAATGAATCTACATTGATGCATCCTTATCACCCAAAGTCCATAGTTTACCTTAGAAATCATTCTTGGTGCTGCACATTCTGTGAGTGTGGACAAAGTTATAACAGCATATATCCACCATCGTAGTATCCTACTGACTAGTTTCACTGACTTAAAATTTCTCTGTGGCTCGGCCTATTCATCCTTCCCTCCTCCCAGCCCTGGGTAGTCACTCATCTTGTTACTGACTCCGTCGTTTTGTCTTCTCTAGAATGCCATATATTTGGAATCGTACAGTATGTAGCCTTTTCAGATCAACTTCTTTCCCTTCTTAATATTCTTTCAAGTTTCCTTCATGTCTTTTCATGTTTTGATAGCTCACTTCTTTGTGGTGTTGAATAATACTCCATCGTGAGCTTGGCTTTTTTACTCTCTTAAAAAGTACAATTTAAAAAATAGAGGGGCGCTGAGTGGCTCAGTGGGTTAAAGCCTCTGCCTGCAGCTCAGGTCATGATCCCAGGGTCCTGGGATTGAGCCCCCGCATTGGGCTCTCTGCTCGACGGGGAGCCTGCTTCCCTCCGCCTCCCGCCTGCCTCTCTGCCTGCTTGTGATCTCTGTCTGTCAAATAAATAAATAAATAATGTTTTTTTAAAAGTAGTAAATTTTTTTTTTTCTAAAGATTTTATTTATTTATTTGACAGACAGAGATCACAAGTAGGCAAGAGAGGCAGGCAGAGAGAGAGAGGAGGAAGCAGGCTCCCCGCTGAGCAGAAAGCCCGATGTGGGGCTCGATCCCAGGACCCTGGGATCATGACCTGAGCCGAAAGCAGAGACTTCAACCCACTGAGCCACTAAAGTAGTAAATTTTTTAAAAAATTTTTAATTTTGATGAAGTATGATTCCCCAATTTTTTTGTATTTTGTGGATCATCTTTGTAATGATGGATTTCAGAAATCTTGGCTTAAGGGGCACCTGGGTGGCTCAGTTTGTTAAGCGTCCGCCTCTTAGTTCCAGCTTAGGTTATGATTTCAGCATCCTGGGATATTCCCAGCATCAGGGTTAGCACTCAGTGGGGAGTCTCTCTCTTTCTCTCTAAAATAAATAAATAAATCTTAATTTTAAAAAAAGAAATCTTGACTTAAACCACAGTTGCAAAGATGTTCTCTTATGTTTTCTTCCAAAATTTTTGTAGCTTAAGGTTTTACATTGTGGTCTATTATCTGTTTTGAGTGAATATATTTATAGAGTGTGAGATTTGGTTTGAAGTTCATTATTTTGACATATAGAAATCCATTTGTTTCTGTAGCACTTCTTGAAAAGACTATTCCTTCTCTTTTGTGTTGACTTTGTACTTTTGTCGAAAGGCAGTTGCCCATATTTATGAAAGTCTACTTCTGAACACAAAGATATTTATTGATTTATTTTCTTTCTTAATGCCAGTATTACACTGACATGATATTGTAGGATTTTCAACGTTATTTTTAAATTTATTTTTGTAATCTCTACGCCCAACATGGGCTCTAACTCACGATCCCAAGATCAAGAGTTGCATGCCTTCCTGACTGAGTCAGTCAGGCACCCCTATGGTTTTTTATTAAAGTCTTGAAATCATGTTGTGTTTTTTCTCTAAATCTATTCTTTTTCAAAAATTTGTTTTGGTTATTCTTGATTTTTCAACTGCCATATGAATTTTAGAATTAATTTATTAATTTCTAAAATGTTTTATAGAATTTACCAATGAAGCCATCTGGTTCTGAAGTTCTCTTTGTAGGGTGTTTTTTAAAAATCAATTTATTTCATAAATATAGGAATATTCAAGTTATTTGTTTCTTCTCAAATGAGCTTTGGTAGTTTGTGTCTTTCAAGAAATTTATTCATTCTCTCTTATTTGTTGAAAGTATTAATATACAGTTATATATAATGTCCTCCTGTTATCCTTTCAACATCTGTAGAGTGTTGTGATGTCAGCTCTCCGATTCCTCAAGTTGGTAATTTGTGTCATTGCTATTTTTGTTTCCTGATCACTCCAGCTAAGACTTTTTTTAAAAGTTCAACCTGATAATCTCTACCTTTACAAGAGGACATTTATATTATTTTCATTTAACGTGGTTATCAATAAGTTAAAGGGTTTTTTCCCCCTCTAATACTCTGTCTTGAAAATTCTGCCTTTATCTTTTCAGATGCTAAGGGTCTCTGTCAGGCTTTTTCTGGAACCTGGGTATTACTACTTACGTCACAGCCTGGAAAATATCTCAAGACAATAAGGCAGAGGCTAGAGAGCTTACTTGGGTACCTCATTTGTTACTCATTTCTCAGGGATCACTCTCCTCTACTTCCTGATGCTCAATGCCTTAAAAACCATTGTTTCAAAAATTTTGTTACTTTTTAAAAGATTGTTTTAGACAGGAGGGTAAATCTTGCATCTCTTATGTCATTGTGGTTAAAAGAAGGAGTCCCCAATAATTCTATCACATTTTGTTCCACACATTCAGCATACAGAAAGATGTTTAAACATGTAAAATCTACCTAGTTTGTGACCATGAACAAATTACAAATGGATTTCATAAAAGCATCATTATCAAAACATATTCTTATCATGTTTACTTAATGGATTATGGTAAGGATTAAATGAGAGGTACTGCTTCATAAGTGAAGACTGAATGGACATTAGGAATGAAATGTTGGTATAGTACAAACCAGGGGAGTTTCTTAAGTATACTGCATATGATAGATACCATGTTTCCACTTACTGGGAGATCTGTTTTCTTTCTTTCTTTTTTTTTTTTAATTGAGGTATTATTGACATGAAACATTATATTTGTTTCAGGTATGTAACACAGTGGGAGATCTGTTTTCAAATCAGGCCCCAAATAGTTGCTTTTTCTGCATAAGGAAGCAGATTAAATCATTTCCTAAAATGACTGGATCGACTAACTCTGTGAAGCCCTTCCATGGTCAATGGCTTAAGAGCCCTTGTGTTAGATCTCTAAGCTACCTTCCAAATTTGGGAAGCTTTAATTCTCTATCTTTTCCTTAGAAACACTGTATACCCCCCCCCCAAAAAAAAAGAAAAAAAAAGAAACGTACACCTATGTATAAGTAGAGGGATATTTGCATAGGATTTTTTTTTAGAGAAATAAACAAAGTATTGACTTACATAGATGATAGTGGTGATAATGGCCATCTTAGATTTGCACATATCTTTTCATTTCTCAAGTTTTGCTATCTAAAATTTATTTTCTTAGTAAAACATGAGATGATCATAAATGTTCCCAGACTTACATTTCCTAGAGCTATTTAAAAATTACTCATCTTTCCAATAGTGACACAATACATATCATTACTCATAAGTATGGTTTTAATATCAATGCCAGATGATTTCATTAAATAAAGAAAATATAAACCTAACTGGTCAGGTTAATGAATAAAATACATAATTATTCTATTTATCAATATGATTACTGTTATGACTAACATGGTTGGAAATAACAGCATTATAAGTCACATTATCAAATTCACTATGCAACGTCAGAAGATAAATTTACCCTTTAGCCTTTTAAACATGACTCCTATTCAGTGCACAAAGCATTGAGCTCCGCTGTGGTATCTAGCCTATGTAGTAGGGAGCTGAGCAGGGGCCTATATATCATCAAGGGAAGGAAAATGACAGATAGCCATCAAGATGTGTAGCACATGTTAAGAACACTGGACCCATAGCTTACATTTTGGAAGACATATCATATTTCTTCAAAGTATTTGAAGTATTTTTTATAATATTTCTTCATGTTTTAAGACCATCAAGAGGTGGTGCTTTATCTTTAAATATTTACTATTAACCCTCTGTTTCTCTCTATAATAGTATTGGGTTGTATAAATATCATTTTGCATTTTTTATAGATCTGTTTTTGTGGAATTCTGGGGATCTGCTGAATAAGCAAATTTATGTCCTGACATTCTGTTAATCTAATATTCCCCCAATTTTATTTAATATTTCATTGCCTCTGGTGGTGTCCCACATCACTGCCATAAATGTTCCTGTGGAATCATAAACGATTTTTACTAAGACTTTACGTTTCTTATATTTTACAACTTGGATGCTTTAGGACTTAAAGGAATGAGAATTCTAGTACCATTTTAGTATCAGCTTCTTATAAAAGACTTCAGTATATTTTCACCTTTATTTTTGCCATTTAACATATTTTGTGGTTATGTTGGTCTTACTTTCCCTAGAAATATGGCTTGAGTCTTCTGTAGTTACTACATAACTTTAAGTCTTTCCAATATCCAAACCTTTCATCTGATATTAGTTGCAACTACTATGAAAGTTATGAGATTGTAAAGACTGTTAATAATCAAGTCAAAGAAATATCTTTGTTTTGACTATGAAACAGGAGTTTTCATGAACTAGATACTTAATATACTATAGGTGCCAAGGTTAGGCTTCCCCCAAACGTGCAACAATGGCATATTGATGATTTAAATCAAAGTTACTTAAGAGGCAGCCTGCACCAAAAGGCCACTCAGACCCTCCTCTGTCTCCCTGAAAGCAGAAAATAAATCTCCCATGTGAAACGTACCCTTCCTGTTCCAGAAGGGTCAGGGACATCCTTATCACCAGAGGCGGTAAATTCAGAGCCCAGAAGGCTGTATAAATAACACTTGTTACATTTTACTAATTTACCATTTCAGCTCAAATTCTCTTTAGAATTCCTTACTACTTGAAGCTTCCCAAATTTTCTTTGTCCTGTCAAGGGCTCACAGATTTATTGTCTCTTTGTCTAGAAAATAGGGAAACTGCTTGCGCCTTGGTAATTTCTTTAGGTCTCAATTTCATTATTGGGGCTCCATGTGCACATAATAAAACTTTGGTTTTTCCTTCTGCTAAATTATCTCATGTAAATTTAATTAGTCCAGGAAGACCTTGAGGGTAGAGAAGAATTTCTCCTTCCCTTTAATACACAACAAGCATTTCCATGATTTTTGTTAAGCCTGTGTACTATTCTCTATACTATTAACCAGTTCATTTTCTTGACTGAATTGCTCAAATCTTGGGTCTTTACATTTTTAGCTCAAGCCAACCAACGTGTCAACCAGTGGTTCAGAAGTTGTGAGTGAACATCACTGAATTTCCTCATGTGTGTTGGACAAGATATGTGTGGTTATGCTCTGATTACAATAACCACAAAATTTCAAGGGTTTAAAACAATAAAAGGTTTACTCTTGCTTATGCGATATATAAATCTCCAGTTGGCAGGGGGCCCTGATCATCATTGGTACTCAAGGACCCACACAGACAGAGCAGCCACCATCTCAAATGTCCTTGGTTATTTTACCTTTGGTAAGCCTTCTGGAGGATGTTGTTTTGGCAAATAAATCCTTCCATTGGGAGTAATCATACATTATTTCTACTTACAACTCATGGAACAGATCTCATGAGACCCCATTCAACTACATGTTTAATCTCACCATGTGCCCAGGAGACAGGGACTCGGACATATTTGGTGAAGAGCATTCATGAATACTTCACATGATGTATTTTTCACACTGTATGATTAAGGAAATTTGCTTAACTAAATGTATAAGTCTCAATTTAAAAGACAGCAACATGTGGAACTGACTTACGTGTCTTATGTTCAAGTTGAATGCCTCATGTTCAAGTTAGATGTTCAAAATTTAAGGTAGATATTTTCTGTTCAAGTTAAACTACCTCAAAAGTCAAAACAAACCAAGCAAAAACAAGGTAGAGCATTTACATGACAGTAGCAGGAATGTTGTGAAGATTTGACATTCACATTTTACATCAAAATTCTCCTACTTTAGGGGCACCTGGGTAGCTCAGTGGGTTAAGCCTCTGCCTTCAGCTCAGGTCATGGTCTCAGGGTTCTGGGATCGAGCCCAGCGTCAGGCTCTCTGCTCAGCAGGGAGCCTGCTTCCCCCTCTCTCTGCCTACCTCTCTGCCTACTTGTGATCTTTCTTTCTGTGTCAAATAAATAAATAAAATCTTAAAAAGTAAAAAAAAAAAAAAAGAAAGAAAGAAATTACCTTTAAAAAAATTCTCCTACTTTAAAAAAAGTCTATATTTATTCCTAATTGAGAAAGGACAATATTAATTTTTACATTGGCTCTACAGAGATGTAATTATATGATACTAATCAAAATTTTCTCTGAAAATTATATTTTGCAATGGTTATATATCTAAAAATGATTTTCCTTAATACAATAAGACAAAATCAGAGAGGGAGACAAGCCATAAAAGACTCTTATTAACTCCAGTAAACATACTGAAGGTTGCTGGAACTAAGGTGGGTGGGGGATAACTGGGTGATGGGAATTAAGGAGGGCACATGATGTAATGAGCACTGGGGGTTATATGCACCTGATGAATCACTAAATTCTACCAGTGAAACTAATAATGCACTATATGTCAATTAATTAATATTTTTTTAAAGATTTTATTTATTTATTTGAGAGAGAGAGACAGTGAGAGAGAGCATGAGCAAGGAGAAGGTCAGAGGGAGAAGCAGACTCCCCGTGGAGCTGGGATCCCAATGCGGGACTCGATCCCGGGACTCCGGGATCATGACCTGAGCTGAAGGCAGTCGTCCAACCAACTGAACCACCCAGGCGTCCCCAATTAATTATTTTTAATTAAAGTTTTTAAAACGAAATGAAAAAGAAACGTTTTCCCTTATGTTTATGAAGTTCTTAGCTAAAAAAAAATCAAAACAACTTCGTTTCTCTTACTTTTTAAGCTACAGTATTGGAATCTTTCATTCAAAAGGAACTGAAGTATGGGAAAGTTGCTTTTGGTAAATTCTAGCAGAGCTTAAAAAAAGGCAAGGCAAACGAGGGAGAAGCAAAAGTTTACCATTTTAGTATTAGCCTCTACAGTGCAAAAAGAATTTTATGCATGGCTATCAAATTTTTTGCATGACATTTTTTTTTCACAGCAAGAAGTAATTTTGAATTGGTATATAAAATGTGTGTGTGTGTATGCCAAAATAAAAATATCATGAAATACTACTTACCCTTAATTTGAGATGCTTTTCTGAAACTTCCTATTGTATTTTATTAACTAAACTTAAAATACATGCTTCTTGTGAGCCACTAAATTTATTTCACAGTTAATTGGATGCTACCTAAAGTTTAAAAAATATTTTAAGGAACTTAATTTAAGCAATATAATTGTAAAGCTCCCTCAACCAAGGAACATGTAAAATATAATATGTGACTATTGAAAGTCAAATTCTAGTATTAAATTTCTATTAATAACTGATCAGGGAGGACATAGAATAGGTCTGATTTACCACTCTATCCTCTGTGTCTAGTATAGTGTCTGGATAGTGCAGGGGTTCACTGTGAAAGGAAGGAAGATAGGAAGGATTCAAGGAAGAAAGGAAGGAAAGACGGGGGTGACTATTTTTTTACCATGAGATCTTACTATATGCATACTTTTGAGGTGAGGAAAATATAAATCAGTGACAGTTTCTCAAAAAATTAAACATAGAATTACCATATACCATATACCATAAATTCCATTTCTAGGCATATACCCAAAAGAATTGAAAGCAGAGACTCAAACAGACATGTGTATGCCCATGTTGATAGCATTCATTATTCACAATAGCCAAAAGATGAACCAAAACAACCCAAATATCCATTAGACAGAGGAATGGATAAACACAGTGTGGCATACAAATACAATGCAATTATTCGATCTTAAAAAGGAAGGAAATTCTGATGGATGCTACAACATGGATGAACCTTGAATCCTTTGTGCTAAATGAAATAAGCCAGATACAAAAGGACAAATTTATATGAAATATTTCAAGTTGTCAAATTCTTTTCAACAGAAGGTGGAATAGTGGTTATCAGGGACTGGTGCAGGGGGACTGTGAGGAATTGGAAGTTACTGTGGAATGGGTACAGAGTTTCAGTTTGAGATGAAAAAGCTCTGGAGACAGGGATCATAGTTTCAAGATCAGGTGAATGTGCTTAATGCTACTGAAATGTCAAAACAGTTAAAATGGTCAATTTTAAGTTATGTACGTTTTACCACAATAAAAAGTCTTATTACTGCCTTTAACAATGCTTCACATTTGTTACAGCTCTTTAAAAATTCCAAAATTATTTAATATATGACCTCCTTTGACACTCATGAAAACAGCCCTGCAACACGCACACGGTCTAGCTGTTATTTCCCTATTTTGAAGATGAGGAAACTGGAGCTCAGGGAGTTTAAGTGACATGTGAAAAAGTACACAGCTAACAAGTGGAAGAGGAGAATCTTAAATTCATCCCAAGTTTTCTGATTAAGTCTAACATTTTTCTCTGACACTCCATTCAAGAAACTAGTGGTTCTGTGGGGAATACGTTCCGTGACTCCGTGGATGCCTGAAGCCACAGGTAGTACTGAGTCCCGTACAGACTATGTTTTTTCCTATACATGCATACCTATGATAAAGTTTAATTTACAAATTAGGCTGGGGCCCCTGGATGGCTCAGTCGGTTGAGCATCTGACTTTGGCTCAGCTCAGGTTGTGACCTCGGGATCCTGGGATCAAGCCCTCCCACTGTTGAGCCCCACATTGGGCTCATCACTCAGCAGGGGGTCTGCTTGTCCCTCTCCCTCTGCCCCAACTCTTCCCCTCCTCCTGCTCATGCTCTCTCTCTCCAGTGAATAAATACAATCTTTTAAAAATTCTAAATTAGTCACAGGAAGAGATTAACAATAATAACTAATGATAGAATAGAACAATTATAATATACTGTACCAAAAGCTATGTGACTGTGGTTTCTCTCTCTCAAAATATGTTACTGTGATGATGTGAGATGATAAAATGGCCACTGGATGAGATACGGTGAGGTGAATAACGTAAGCATTGTGACAGACTGTCAGGCTACTGTCCATCTTCTGATGTTGCGTTAGAAGAAGGATCACTTGCTTCCATAGTACCACTGCCCACGGAAACTGAAGTCGTAGAAAGCAAAACCGAGATTACGAGGGACTCCCGAAAACCCAAATCTGTGGTATTTCAGTACTTAGTTCTGGATTAAACTCTTGTCATAATGCATTCAGATAATCTGCTTTTAAAATTTAAACCCTGAATCACATAAAAATCTTTGGAAGAAGGTATTGAGTCAACCTATCACAAAACAAAGAGCTGGATTAGATAACACTCAGACAACTTTGTGACTAGGAAACGTATGATTTGACACTCAAAATAGTCCAGTAAATTCCCCAAAGAAACTTGTTTTGAAACAGAGCCAATGCCTTCTTTTGTTGCCAATCCTCCCTTTCTCATCTGGATGCAGATGCTCGTTTTTTTGGCCAATGGTATTTGCTTCATGTTATTTGTTTGTTTTCCCTGCAGTGAAGTTGGAAATGAGAGAAATGCAATGCATCCCAACTGCACGTGGGTGTCAGGAAGCTCATTTCCATTTGCGAGTTAAATCCACAGCAAGAAAACAAGAACTGAGAAACAAGACCAGAATATGATCATATTGTCTGCTCTATACATACCCAGTATGTATTAAGTCTCCTTCTCCCTCCCTCTCTTTCTCTCTCTCTCTCAATACAAGCCTTACTAGGATATAAAGTCAGCTTTTCCAGACTTGTCAAAATGCAACAAATTCATCTGAGAGATCTTTTTGAGTTAATTCTGAAACACATAATTCGCTACTCACCCATCACTCCCCCAGGAACACAGTGCAGTAGTAACATGGGTGATCAGCACAATTGCTGCTGAAAACTGTCAGAATGATCTCCTCTTGCTTTTAGTCCCTGACAGATTTGACAGGTACAATTTCTTGGAGCTTCTTTCATTATTTCAGAACAGAGATGGGCTGGCATGAAATTCCCAACCTGTCTGGCTGCCTGTGGCACATTCCAAAAATATCTAACCTACCTCTAGGTTCGCAGGGAATTGAAGAGTGAAAGTTCCTTTGGACTTGCATACAACTGTCTTCTTATAGATGTTGCCTTACAAAATACACCCGTGAGCAGGTATGACCCCTTGGTGGGAATCAAGATGGCAGTAAGCAGCCTTTTCGAAGGTTTCTTTCTAGGAAAGAGGCCTGTCCATTCTTCTCAGGCTGTACTAGAGTAAATAAGGAAGCCACACCTTGTCACTTACCTCACTGTTTTTTTCATTACATAAGACTTCTAAGTAACAAAGCAACAGCGATGACATCATCGCTTCTTATCCACAAGCCATTCCCCAATCTGTGATATGATCCCTTCCATCGTTTCTCATTCCCAAATTCATCTCCAGGGGCTCCCATAACACACTGTATTTCTCACTGCACTTAGTAACAGCTGACTAGTATTATAGTTCTGTCTATGGTTTTATGAAACCTAGCAGTGGTAGAAACTAATTGTTGTATTCCTAGCGTTTGGCACATAATAGGCACTGAAAAAGTTGTGAATCGGGTTCAGTAAAGTAAAACATAGGATCCTCATAAGTTATCTAAAGGATGTTAATAATTCTTCACACATTACTTCCCAGTGGTTAACTGCTTACATTCACTTTTAATAAATTTAATAAATCAAATATAAATGAAATTTGATGCATCCTAAGATATCCTTGGTCTGGAAGAAAATGTAAGAACGAGTTATTACTATAAAACCAATTGTGGTGCTCTCATTTCTTATTGGTGCTATTCCCTCAGATCCAGGCTCTTGATTCAGAACTTACTGAAGATTTCTAGACCATTACACTTTTCTACTTCCTGGGATGACCACAGAGTCAAATGACGAAACAATAGGATGACCTAAAAGTTGAAAGGGATAAAACATGAAATGTGAGATGAGAACTTCTAGCTAATTCCAGCGGGTGATCGTTAGAATCACTAAGGGCTACACCAGCTCCACATGGCATTGACCTGAAGCACACGAGTCATATAAAACCTGCCCACTGAGCATAAAAATATATAAGAAATAAACCCTTTTATTACAGGAATAAATATCAAGTGTTTCTTTATCATCTCAGAGAGTTTAATTCAGATGGAATCAATACACTTGGAGTCAAGTGTGCTGCACAGAGTAACTAAAATCTGATTCTAGTCCTCATTCTTGGGTACAGCCTTATTGGAAATATCTGAGGCGATACATGAGAACATCAGATTCCTAGAATGTTAGTTTATCTTTCTTGGTCATCCCCTCACCAATCAAGTACAAGTGGAATCTCAGCTTATCCCTTTAAAAACACCTTTATTTCAATATTCTGATTGTATTTTCTTCACATGTCTTCCCCAAACACACACATACACACACACACACTCACACACCCCACACACATCACACGCCACACAATATATCACCTCACAATATATTATTCATTGTTCTCCTAACACGGGCTGCACCTCACAATCCTGAGATCATGACCTGAGCTGAAATCAGGAGTTGGACGCCTAACCTACTGAGCCACCCAGGGGCCCCATAGATGCATAATTTTAAAGTCAACTGGCCCTTCAAAGTTTAACCAAAGCAGTAGTCCCAGTCTCCAACCATATTCTTGCCCACCCCTGATTCCCACTCTCTAAATCTACTCTGACATTTTAACTTTTTTTTGTTTCCTGCATATTTAAATTAATCTCCATATATTTTATTCTTCAGATTTTTACAGATATAAACAAATATAGTCTCTTGACCCCTACTATAAACAAAGAGAGCTTACCATTCTTTTACACTGCACATACCCATCACCCACTCAACATTCTTTTAATCACCATCATTTGAATAAAGCTATGCAACCATTTTTGGCCAAATATATATACAGGTTTCAAATTATTATTACCAACACACAAATATTTTGCACCTGTGTCACTTTGATTATATTTTCTTTCTTGCATAAGATTTCCTGTTTTATCTTCACGGAGTTAATTGTTACTTATATTTCCCTGTTTTTTTCTTTGTTTAGTCATCAAAGTACCTATCTGCATTGCCCCTAACTCTCATAGGGCAATGCATATCTTTTTTCCACACAAACACAATAGATAATCAGTCAGGTTACTTTCTTTTCTTGAAGTCATTGCCCAAGTGGTCTTCTGTCCTCTGGCTCCAATGGACAGATTAGTCTCTGGCACTGCCACACAGCTGCCACGCTAAGATGCCCCTTTATAATCATCCCAGAAATTTAGTTTACCTCTTTCCTTTGTTGGGTCCTATTTCTTCATTTTTATATTTTTCTCTTTCAGTTTTTGCCTTCATTTTGTTGTTGTTGTTAAAGCTCTCTCCTAGTAATTTGTTGAAGAAGAATGCATGGCAAATAAACTTTTAAGTTTTAAAATGCCTATTGTGTTGCTCTCAAAACAAACTGACTGACTGTTTGGATGCCATGGGATTCTTGGTTGGAAATATGTAATTCCGTTTACAGAAAAATACATAGGAAATGTAAACTGATGTATAATGACAGAAGGCAGATCAGTCATTGCTCAAGGAGTGTGTGGAAGGACTCATAGAAGACCCAGTAAGGGAAAGGAAAGAATTTGGGGGTTGTGATGGCTATGCTCTCTGTCTTGATTGTGATGTGTTGATGGATGTACATATATGTCAAAAACTATGAACTTCTTGTACCCTTGAAAGATGTGTAGTTTATTGTATGTTGATCATGCCTCAATAGATCTGTTAAAAAATGATATTAGGCAGGGGTACCTGGATTGCTAAGTCCATTACACATCCAACTCTTGGTTTTGACTCAGGTCATGATCTCTTGGGTCTTGAGATCACGCACCATGGCAGGCTTCCCGCTCAGCGGGGAGTCTGCTTAAAGATTCTCTCCCCCGTCCCTCCTCCCACTCAGGTGTTCTCTCTCTAAAATAATAAATAAATCTTTTTTAAAAATGTTATTAGGCAGCCTTTCATAAGATTGTAGAATAGAGTTCCCTGCTCTCAGACTGAGCCTCATGGTAACCCCCCATCATGTCCAAGTCTATCAATTATTAAACTTTTGTTGGTAATCACTACAGGGAACCAGAGAGGGAGTAATCAACTTAAGAATATGGGCTATTACAGATTTAAAAACTCAGGGGTTTTTTTGTATTTTTTTAACTCAGTGTTTTTATAGTCATTTTTTGTGTCTCAATTGACAGATGGTACTTTTAAACTCTGATGAAGGTCTAACTCTTCAGATGTTTAGGTTTTCAGGATGTCTTCAGGCTTTTTTAGTTTGGATAACTTGTTGGAGAGTAGTACGTTTTCCCAGAAAGAGATGACAGGAGAAGCAGACCTTGGTGAGAAAATTATGTTTGCATATTGTGCTTAAAGGAGAGATTTATAGATTATCCAGTAGGAAATTGGAGTGAAAAAGCATGACATTTTGAGTAAGATTCCTAGGGATTCATTGTGGGATCTGCAACATTCACACTGTGTATCTGTGTATTTATTTTAACATTACTAGCAAGTTTTAGCTTCTTCACGTTTAAATCAGGTTAAAAGCAATACTTACCTCACAGGGTTGAATGTGAGGTTTGAATGAAATAATGGCTATAAATGTGATTTGTAAACTGAATTTTTATGTATGTGGTATACTAGACAGCAGCGACAACAGCAGAGACTAGAAGATGAATCCTATCATGGGCTTTGGATTAAGAAACTTAGACTTGAATCCTAGCTCAGTTCTGTACTCTTAGACAAGTCAATGCTTTCAGGGCAATGTCCTAATTCCTTAACGGATCAGGCTAGGCCCTTCATGGTGTGGCCCCAGCCCACCTTTCTAGTCTCATCTACTCCCACTTACCCGAACACTGTCCAGCCATGGCCACATGCTCTTCATTCTCAGTCCCCTTTCAAACATATTCTTTACACACATATCTTGTGTCAAGAATTGCCTTTGTTAAGGATTGAGGGTGGGGGGTGCCTGGGTGGCTCAGTCAGTTGAGTGCCGAACTTTTGGATTCTGCTCAGATCATGATTTCATGGGTCATGAGATCGAGCCTTGCATTGGGCTCTGGGCTCAACAGGGAGTCTGCTTGAAGATTCTGTCTCTCTTCTGTCTCCTCCCTACTCTCAAATAAATAAATAAATCTTAAAAAAAAAAGAATTTGAGAGTGAAGATAGTCGCTGCTAGTTCCTGAGTATTTTGTTACTGGTAGATATTTTAACCCTCCTGAGCCTCAGTTTCTTCACCTATAAAATACGAAGAACACCTAACTAGCTTATAAGAATGATCAGATGTGAACTGCTAGATGCAAGGTTAGTCAAGTGTGATGCTTCATGTGTAATCCACAGTCCCTCAAAAATACTTGCATTATATTTAGATTGGGGGGGAGAAATAGCATTTGACAACATAAGTATATTTTCACAATTAGCTTTTGGAAATAGCAGGGCTCAGTTGATCTTGGTTCTAGTTATTGTCCTACCACTTACTAGTTGGGTGATTTTTAGCTAGTTATTGAATATCTCTGAAAGTTTAAATTGCGCCCTCTATACAACAAAGCTGTCCATAGAGCTACCTCATTGGGTTGTTGTGAAAAATTAAGAAGTTATGCATGTAAAATGCTTGTCAGTGTTCTTGGTAACTAATGCGTGTTTAATTAATGTTAATAATTTTCATGATCATTATTATGACTATCAATTAAAAGTCAGAAAAGGAATGGGATCAGGATTGAAACCACTTACGTCAAAGGACTAAGTAATGAGAGCATGAAGGAAACAGCGCACGATCCATCGCTGACATTGAACCACTGGCAGGTACTCAAGATAGAAGGAACTCCATTTTTAGGTTTAATCAAAACCTCTTTGTCCACAAGAAATGAAATTTAGGTCAGAATATCTTGCTGTTTCATCTATCAGTCTGTTGTGGAATAAAGAGTTCATCATGAGAACTAGACCACATGAGGTTGTGGGGGAGTTTGGGAAGTAAAGTTTTGGAAAGGATCCAACAGAAGTCACTAAGGTGCCCTGATGGAGGGGAACAATCAGAGCTTACAGAGGAATCTGCATAGACCCCAGGAAGGGGGCCATGTGGAAGTCTATGAAACACTGTTGACTGCGTCTGCCGCCGCTGAACTTGCTCAGGGATGCTTTGGTGGTGAACCTGGGTCGCTTCTGGTCAGCATGACTGGTAATCTGGAGTTGAGTGGGGAGGAGGGAAAGCAAACCAGGACAGCCAGCACCTCTGTGTGGTCTCTCACTGCACGCAAACAACGCTAACCCTCCCGGCGCAGCAGCTGTTGCTTCTGCCTCCCAGATTTGGCTTATTCTGACTTCAAGCCATTCTGGGAAGGGGGCCTGAGAAACAGAGGTCCTGGTGGAACAAAGTTGAAAATAAACAATCCGGCACAACTGCTAAGTTAATATTTTCATCTGTTGTTGTTCATATATGGGAATGTTATCTGTCATATATGCTGTCATATATGTCATTTATGTGCTTCTGTATACATGCCTCAATGCAACCGTTCACACACACTTAGGTGCTCTTCCTTACTAAAACATATTTTGGGGAGCCTGGCTGGCTCAGTCGGTAGAGCATGCGACTCTTGATCTCAGGGTTTTAAGTTCAAGGCCCTGGTAGGCGGGTTCCTTAAAATTACTTAAAATTAAGCTTAGTTAAAATAAAATAAACTCTTTTTAAAAATGTAATAATACATAGATAGTATTTATATATAATATGTAATACATTATATATGTGTATATAAATTATATCCGTCTGTCGTCACCAACACAAATACTAATTAACAAGTAGAGTGATCAACATCCTGGGTGTACCAGGAGGTACAACGCTAAATCCACAAATGTTTCAGGCAAACTGGGATGGCTGGTCACTCTATGACAAGACTCAGTCAGAATTTATGCTCAATACCGGCCTCTTTCTATGATTCCTTTTATTTTGTCTTTGTTACTCCACACATGGGAACTACTGTAATGTTGTCCAAACTCCACAGTGAATGGAGACAATGCCTAAAATCAAGTGAATGGTGGATTTCCACGAACTCCTCTGTAGATTATGAGCTCCACGAAGTCAGGGACCGTATCTGATTGTTCACTGCCACATTCTAAACATTCAGCACCGTGTTTGACATATGATATATTGTTGAATGAATAAATTTCAGAGTCTTATCCTCCTTCAAAGCTTCTTTGGAAGGAGATAATAATAGGCCCCAGTGCCCTCTGCCCTAAATATCCTTGGAAAGGTTACTTGTCTGTACTCCAACACCCCCAGATCCATGAGTGCAAAAATTCTATTTTATTTAGCTTTTTACTCCCAGCTTTTAGTTCTGATCCTAGTACATAGTAGAGGCTCAGTAAGTATTTATGGAAGGAAGAAAAGTGGAAGAAAAGAGACTTTAAAATATATAGCTACATGATGCAAGTGGGGCTTGTTATATTAAGAAAGATGGTTTGTAGTTTATAAATGGACCTGGAGCATCTGAGAGCTTTTGCATTTTTAGTCATGCACAAGAAATTATTTCCAAAGGGATGATGGAGTAAGGAAGTCAGGAAATCTACTCTTCCATAAAAGCAACAAGAACAGGGGCAAAAATTGTCAAATGGACTTTTTCAGAACTCTGGAAATTAACCAAAGTTTGCAACAATTCAAGTAACTTATTCAAGGAAAACGGCTGAGTCTTTATAAGAGCAAAGCATTGTGACAACTTACTTGTGCTCTTTTTTTTTTAATTATTTATTTATTTATTTATTTATTTATTTATTTATTTGACAGAGATCCCAAGTAAGCAGAGAGACAGGCGGGGGTGGGGCCAGGGGAGGCAGGCTCCCCGCTGAGCAGAGAGCCCCATGCGGGGTTCGATCCCAGGACCCCGAGATCATGACCTGAGCCGAAGGCAGAGGCTTAACCCACTGAGCCACCCACCCAGGCGCCCCTCCTTGTGCTCTTTTTATCCCCCTCTCCTCAGCAGGAATTTGGGAATTTGATAGCAGTGATGATCACATAATGTCAGGAATATCTTAACAAACATTAAAGTTGTGAGCTTCAAATGGGTCAGTGGTATGGTGTGTGAATTATATCCCAATAAAGCTGTTATTTATTTAAAAAAAAAAAAAGGAAGCAGACCATGTTTTCACAGAGACCATCTCTGTGAAAGGGAATGAGGAGTGACTGCTGAAAATGTACAGGATTGTTTTTTAGGGTGATGACAATGTTCTGGAACCAGATAGTGGTTTTGGGTCACAGCCTTGTGCCTAGGCTAACCACCACTGGATTGCACACTTATTTATGTACATACTTATTTATTTATAAAGATTAATTCATTTTTATTTTAGAGAGAGAATGCATGTGAGGGGGGACGGGGGTGGTTGGGGAAGGGCAGAGAGCTAGGCAGAGAAGCAGACTCCCCTCGGAGCATAGAGCCGTGTTATCCTGAGATCATGACCTGAGCCGAAACGAAGAGTCAGATGCTTAACCAACTGAGTCACCCAGGCACCCCTGCATTGCACACATTTAATTTATGTGAATTACATCTCAATAAATTGTTATAAAAATATAGAGAGAAGCTATTTCTTTACCCATACTAAGGAAAATGATGACTACAAGGTATATCTTTGAAATGCTACACTGTCTATAGTATTTTGGGGAGCCTAAGGTGACCTCAACTACCGACAGGATCCCGATACTCAAAGAACTAAATGAAATAATGTCAGTATGGCACTTTTCATAGTAACTGGCACTTAGTAGGTACTTAATAATTGGAAAGTTCTATTCTTTCCTCTGTGCCTTCAAGGCTAGCTCAAATTCATATGACACGATATGATAATTTATTCATTTTTATGTCTACTTGCCTACCTAGATTCTGGGTTCCTTCCTGGTACAGACACCCTCACACATCATAGAAGGTGGTGAAGATAAGCGTAAAGCATGTCACACTAGACCCCACTCCCTGGTTTCAAATTTTGACCTCCTCCATTTCTTAGCCATGTGACCATCGGCAAATTAGTCGTCTCCATGCCTCATTTTCCTCCCCTGCAAATGGAGATGATAATCCATAGCACCCAGGGTGGTGGTGAAGATTTATGAGTTAATTCACATAAAGTGCAGTTGACCCTTGAACGACATGGTTCAAACTGCACAGGTCCACTTGTACATGGATTTTTTTCTTCCATAAATACTGTACAGTACTCGAGTGAATTTTCTCTTCCTTATGATTTTCTTAATACCATTTTCTTCACTCTAGCTGACTTTATGGAAAAAATATATAATACATATAACACAAAATATGCTTGTCGACCAGGTTACCCGCAAGGCTACGTAGTGTACCAGATTTTCGGGGCGCCGGGGAGGGCCTCAGTCCGTTGAGCATCTGACCTTGATTCTGGCTCAGGTCCTGATCTCAGGGTCGTGAGATCCAGTCCTGCATTGGGTTCCGTGCTCAGCATGGAGTCTACTTGTCCCTCTCCCCCTGCTCCTCCCCCAGTCACACGCACTCTCTCTCAAATAAAACAATAAATAAATAAATGAAATAAATTTTTTTTAAAGTTAGACATGGATTTTCCCTTCCATAGAGGTCAGGGCCCCCAGCCCCCAGCATCCAAGGGACCGCTGTAGCTGGACTGGCCCTGGGCGCAAGTACCCGGTCAGGCCGAGGTAGCTCTTATTCCCAGCACCCAGCACAGAGTCTGCATATAGCAGGCACTCGGTGGAATCCCATGTGAGGAGGGTAGGCTGCTGGTCTGTTTTAGTGGCTACACGGGAGGAGTGGAACGCATTGCATAACGTTGGGGTGACTGAACACTTCGAGGCGCAGCTACACACTTGCCCAGGCCACCCATCCGGGGCCAGCCAGGCAACCGAGTGGGGCTGGGCATGGTGTTATCTGCTTTGATTTCACTTGATTCCTATTCCTCCCTGATGGGCCTGCCTTTGCTGGCGAAAACGCCATCCCCTCTTCATAAAGTGATCTCAGTTCTCACCTCTGATTTTCCCTCTCTGATTTTCTAGAGAAATTAAACCCAAACAGAAACAAGTCTTGTTAGGCAGAAAGCTTGTTTGTGCTAAGAGATATGTACAGCTGTGTTACGTGTCACCTCTAATTCATCTTAAAATGTCATGGTACATTTCCTTTACTTACAATAGATTGCAAAGGGAACTTGGTAAAGAGTCCTAATGTTTGCTTCCAGAAATTGTGTATGTGAAAGCTGTTCAAATGAGGAAGTTTGAATTCTTTTTTTTAGTAAAGGAATCTAGGCCTCTCTTTATACAGAGACTATTCCAAGCCTAGAATTGAGTGCCTTCCAAAAAAGTGGCTCAACACCATGTGCATTGACATTGACTCCCTCAGCCCCCATAATTTAGGGACATCAATTAGATAATGGGCTGCTTTGCCTGTTTTTATGAAAATGCCAATTTGAAACCTTGGCGTTGATGGCGAAAACCTCTTTTGCTGTGCGTGGAAGGCGGCCAGGCAAATGGTCTGCACGGAATTCCTTCATCAATCTGGAATGGCAGGCAGTAAACGATTCCCTTTGAAAACTGTAATCACCTGCTCGGGGCCTCACCGAGGAGGTATTGAAGCTAGTTATTCACACCTTTGTGGTCAGGCAGAAAAGCCAAGGCTGTTCCCTCTGAGCAGTCAAGAGGCCCAGAGGGTTGGGATCACCGGTCAGGGGATTATCCTATGTGCCGACCTTTGAGTCACCTTCTTCCCCACCGACAGCCAAGCTTTGGTTAGTATATCAAACTCAACGCGCCTAGATTCTTCTTCTCTTACGAGACGTTCTGTCTCCTCAATCAGAGCCCCCCAACCCCAATGCCACACTCCCCAAATTATTCTACTGAGCTCATCCCTTCAGTTGCCTAGGCTTTCCCAGACAAGTGTGGGTCCTAGTGAGGGACATAGCTTCAGTTCGGAGTCTCAGCCTCCTCCCCCGTAAACTCCTCAGCCTCGCAGACACCTGCCCCTCCCCCAAACACAGTCCTGCCAGCTCTATGGAATCTGTAGTTCCCAGGGAGCATCAGGTTTTCTCATGAAGTGGCCCCTGTTGGGAATGCTGTCTCTCCTCATTTTGTCTGCCTGGAAAACGAGTTGTTCTTCAGGATTTCCCAAGAAACACTTATGCTCCCAAACCTTCTCTGATGACTCCCACACCATCTCGTCCCCACTCCTCAGCACACATGTGTGCACACCAACACACAGTGTTTCCTTCCGGCAAGCTTCCAAAGGGATCATCAAGTGTTTTGCACAGTTCTATGTACTTAATATGTATTAACACACGTAATCCTCACAACCACTGTATGAGGAAATACACATATCACCTGTGTTTTACAGATGAGGAAACTGAGGCACAGAGCATTTCATTAACTTGCGTGTCGCCACTCACAATTAGCATGTCGTGGAGTCAGGATTAGAATAGACATAATCACTACACTAGATGGAGACGCTCTCTCAGACACGGACACACACTTGGAACGTGTGCCCTAGACTGCTACAGCTCTTGTGGGAAAAGAGGGGTGAGTCTTTCTATTAAACTGACAAAGGAGAGATAATAAATCGTCCCTACGGTGGCCCTAGTGACTATCTCACAACAGAGTATTCCCTGTGGGTTCCAAGCCATTTACCAGGTTTCTTCCAACCACAGTCGTGGCTGCAACTACCATGTTGTGCTTTTGTAGTGAGCTGTTCTGAAACAACAAATGTCAACCACCAGAAAGTTCTCAAGACAAGATTCTAACCAGAACCACTGTTGGCTGTGTACATTTTTGCAGTGAAGTATGAGATGGTCAGTCTCTACTTAACGACTTGAATTTAGAAGAAAACAAAACCAAACAGGAAAAAAACAAAACCCGCCAAAACCAGAAAACAAAAAATAGGGCTTCGGTACAAAGCAATATAGACCTTCTTTTCTTACTGATCAATTACATTCTTATTATGTCACCTCAAAGAGGATAAGATGTCAAAACTCTAACTGCTCTAACCCTTTGGATTCTCTCTGCTAAATACTGTTAGGTAGAAAAAAAAATAACATTTCAATTGGGTCTTTGGAGACTTAAGTTTTGGAAAAATATTTTGTTCTTTCTTTGTGAAGCCTAGGTATGGAATACAACTTTCAAATACCCAATACCTAACTATGCTAAGAGGGAATAAGAAGGCAAAGATTTCTGTTTCATCCTTGCCACAATTTTAGGGTATTTGTGTGCATGAGTTAATATAAAATATCATAGACTAGTCATAAAGAAGGATCTTTAAAAACTTGTCCCGGTGCCTATGATAAATGAAAAAAACTGTCTAGAAGTGATTGTATGGATTTCTTCCCTCCCTTTTCCTTTCTCTTCTTTCCCATCTGAAGATTTCACTCAAAAAGCCTTTAAGCAGGCCATAGGGAAGGAGGTGGCAAGTGGGGCAGCTGATTGAGAGGTTCTGGGTATTAGTCACATTCAAGGGAATTAAGTAAAGAAGTAAATATATTAAGCTAATGGGATCCAGAGTTTTTAATTGAAGGGAGTTAACATTATGGACAGGGAGAAAAATTTACAATGAACTCTTGTTCATTACAATGAACTCTAGTACTGTGTTAGACTGGAGTCCGAGGTATCAAGTTATGTTTTGCAATAAAGAATTTGAAATACATATGACTGTAAGTTTGTATATGTGTGCCATCCATGAGTACATCTAACACCCAAGATCACTCCGGTGACATCCAGGGCAAGTTACTTAATGTATCTCTCAGTTTGCTCATCGTATAATGAAGATGATAACAATACTGGGGTGCCTGGACTGCTCAGTCGGTTAAGGGTTGGGACTCTTGGTTTTGGCTCAGGTCACTAACTGAGGGTCGTGAGATCAGCCCCATGTGGGGCTTCACACTCAGCAGCGTCTGCTTGAGATTCTCTTCATCTCTCTCTGCCCCTCCCCTGCTCTCTCTCTCTCTCTCAAAAATAAAAAAAAAAAAAATCGTAATAATACATTAGCAAGCTGGTTGCAAAGATCAGAGATGAACATGACTATGTAAAGTTACCAGCAGAGATCCCAGATCTTAGAAGACGCTAACCTTGACTAAACCAGTATATACTTATTACTAATCCAACATGCCATGGCCCAATATGGTACTATGACCTGATTTTATAAGGCGGCATCTACTGCAAAATGTGATGCCTCAAAAAATAAAGGTAGGAGGATGATCATGACATCTATGTCATTTCGAGTGGACTGACAATTAATTTTAAATTACTTTCTGTGAAACCTTCAAGTGTTACCAGAGATGGTTTACTTACACACATATTTTGCAATGCATTAATATTTTAAAATAGGTTATTTTAAGGTCCAGTGCAAGGAATAATCATTTCAACAACTCTACTGTCTTTCACTGTCTAGTTGAGACATGGCGAACCAGTTAGAAAAGGCTTCCTTCACAACTGAATAAGTTTGGAATATTGACTTTGCCTAAATTTGAAAAATGCATTACGGTACATGTAAATATGTCATTTATTTGCATATTTATTGAATTATGCATCAAAAGACTCCATTAAAAATGTGGATGCCTTGATAGTAAATTTTTATCACCATGGAAAATTTATTCATATGGAAATAACATCAAGAGAAATTTATTAAAATGAAAATGGCATTTAATACAAGGCTGAAACACTTAAAGAGATGAATTTACAAAGGAAAACATGTCCCACAAGTGGCTTTTCATACGATTTCTCAAAAATCTAAAGATACAGGTTTAGAAAATGCCAAGAATTCTTTTACAGGTAGGCAAAATTATTGAGTCTTGTAACTCAGGCCACTGACTTCTGTTTTTCTATTAAGTAGTAAAGCTTTTGGAACTAGCACATCTGGGTATGTACTGAGAATAAGAAGGGATAAGCTAAGAGAATTAAGTGCTAAATTTTCTCTTAATTAGCCTATAAATAACCAGCAGTAAAAGGAATTTAAATACAATAGTCTTTTTTTTATCTTAACTGATTTCATTTCTCTTGAAAAAACAAGATGTTGGTTTCCTTTTGTTTTGTAGGTTTGTTTGTTGTAATTGTGCTGAAAATTCTCTTCCTCAAATAGCCTATATTATGAAAACTAAAAAAGAAGAGAGGCGATTGTGGCTATAATGTTCAGAACAAAAAGGGTGGTTCCACTCCCAAACATGAAAATATACTGTAAAGCACTTATGAAGATGTGTTAGGGGCCCCCGGGGGCTCCGTTGGTTAAGCATCTGTCTTCCACTCAGGTCATGATCCTGGGGTCCTGGGATATCAGCAGTGAGCCTACTTCTCCCTGTCCTTCTGCCTACTGCTCTGCCTACTTGTGTTCTCGCTGTCAAATAAATAAATAAAATCCTAAAAAAGAAAAAAAAAAAGATGTGTTGGACTTAAAGATAGCTTGGAAGCAGACCCTAACTCTTTATGGAATTTTCATATAAAATTAAGGAAATAAGACAAGGTAGAGAGATTCCTCAATAAATTAAGTAAATTGACTGAAAACTAGATTTCTTCACATCATATACTGAAGTAAGTTTTAGATGGATTACAATGAAACATAAAACACGAAATCATAAAACACATGGGCCATTTGGATTAGGATTTATAGTATTTCTAGAAATACAGAAATGGAAAGAATTCTGTAAGCACAGAAGCTATGGAAGCCATTAAATAAAAAACAAGAAGTAATTAAAATATGTACAAAATCATTTGGGGCACCACCTGGGTGGCTCAGTGCCTCTGTCTGCCTGCCTCTCTGCCTGCTTGTGATCTCTGTCTGTCAAATAAATAAATAAATAAATTCTTTTATATATATATATATATATATATACACACATGATAATTGTCATGTTAGTTTTAAGAATCAAAATATAGGGACGCCTGGGTGGCTCAGTTGGTTGGACGACTGCCTTCGGCTCAGGTCATGATCCCGGAGTCCGGGGATCAAGTCCCACATCGGGCTCCCAGCTGCACGGGGAGTCTGCTTCTCCCTCTGACCTTCTCCTCGCTCATGCTCTCTCTCACTGCCTCTCTCTCAAATAAATAAATAAAATCTTTAAAAGAATCAAAATATACAAACCAACTGATGTCTAACAATAGGGTAACTGAAACTGACATTGGTATACATCAATATTTTCAATATGTAATATTTGTAGAGTTTTCAGCACATTACCCATAGTATAATTTTGACTAAAACATGACAAAATACTAACATATATAGTAAGTAAGCATATGAATATTATTTAGAATAAGAAGAGAAATCAGGAAAAGTAAAAAATTTACAAAGATGATGAATAACACAAAAGTTACTAAGTCGAGAAAGAATGTTTCAAAAATTAACTTGCTGACCCACGTCTGTGATACCTTTCTACAGTTCTGGCTGAATATGATTTGATTGCTTCTTTGTATGACAATGATTTTGTAATGTCTTTTTATATCATCAGTATTGTAGTCAGATAATTTAGCCTTTCCTCTAACATCGTCAACCCTTTAAAAATGTAATGGTACTTTAAAAAAAGGTTTTCTAAGCATCACATTTTGTTATTGGTAGTGCTGTGTGTGCCTGATTTGAGACAACCTCTGGTACATTTCTGTCCCATACGTGCTATTACAAACATTTTCACTGTTTGTAGTACGGTCACAGGTTCGTGCCCTAGAAACCCAGAAATTCTCATAAATTCTATTCTATCCAATACCCATGTCGTAAGTCATGTCTTTCTAGAATGAATCTGTTACTTTTCCCAGTTTCTAATATTTTCCATATTCTACAGTGAGTATTTACGTGTTTTCTAACGTACAAACCACATGATGAAAGTATTAAAGTAAATTAAAAGGCACGGTATAGAATGTCTTTCTCTCCAGAAAAAAATAGGCTGGTTAAATGGCTTCCAGAGTTTCTTCACTCTCTGCAACATTGTGTCCAAGAGGCAGGTCGAAGCTGACAGTCACGTGCAAGGATGCGCCCGTTCTTATTGATCTTAATCACGCATTTCGTATTTACAAAAGCAAAAGACTGTGCTCTATGCCTTCTCATACTTTGAATGGGAATTTGGAGTATGTGCTATATCTATGCGGCATGTGTGAACGATCAAGTGCCACATCTCAGTTTGAATCGCATCTTATTTTATAAAAATTAAATGAACCGGGGCGCCGGGGCGGCTCAGTGGGTTAAAGCCGCTGCTTTCCGCTCAGGTCATGATCCCAGGATCCTGGGATCGAGCCCCGCATGGGGCTCTCTGCTCCGCAGAGAGCCTGCTTCCTCTTCTCTTTGCCTGCCTCTCTGCCTACTTGTAATCTTTGTCGAATAAATAAATAAAATCTTTAAAAAAAAATTAAACGAGCCTTTTCTCCTGGTGCTTTGGGGAGACATTAAGGCTGGCTATTGGAATGGCTAGTTAGAAAGGCGTGTTCACTGCTCCCCTCTGCGCGCTATGTCTCCACAAGAATCAGTGCATCATCGGCACTGCAGCCTACCAAATGCTTGGCACACAGGACGGGACTTTTAAGATCGTTGGAAACATTATAACTGAACAGGGATTATTGGCTCCAGCTTCCAACATTTCTCTCTGCGCAAAGTCATGGCTGCGTCCAGAGGAAATGTGTAGTGTATGAAGTAAAATGCAACTGGTCCTCCAGGGTGACCCGCCAAGTTCTCAGGTAAAGCAAACCTGAAGAGTTTCGCCTGACCTTATCATGCACGTCTACATCGACTGGCATTCTCTTTGCGTGATTTTGGTTTAGAAATTCCCAGCGGTATTTTCCTTATAGCTGACCTGCTTCTAACTATTTTTCCTTCTCAAACTGCTTTGTTATCCTACCCATATTCTCTTTGCCTCCACTCTTTCTCTGCTCTTGCATTTACGTTTGTTTGTTTGTTTGTTGGGGGGGGGGGGAGCACAAGTTAGGGGCAGAGGCAGAAGGAGAGGGAGAAGCAGGCTCCCCGCTGAGCAGGGAGCCCAATGCCGGGGTCCATCCCAGGACCCTGAGATCTTGACCTGAGCTGAAGACACACGCTTAATCGACTGAGCCACCCAGGCGCCCCATGTATCTTTATTTTTGTTTTAAGATTCACAAATTAGAACAGCCTTTACACTTTCAAACAGGCTGAGAGCGGATACATCCTCACCGAACTGACATGTAATTTTCTTCTTGTGGAAACATGCTTTACTTTTCTAAACAAAGTAATTGATTACATAAATCAGCAATTGTCACATCAGATAAGAAGTCATTGCCGTATTTTCAAGCTGGTTTTTTTTTCATTTTTTGTTGTTTTTTGTTTGTTTGTTTTTTGAAGATCTTGATTTTCTAGGATTACTTTAAAAATAATACTTCTTCCGGGCGCCGGGGTGGTTCAGTCATTAAACGTTTGCCTTCGGCTCAGGTCATGATCCCAGGGTCCTGGTATCGAGCCCTGCATTGGGCTGCCTGCTTAGTGGGGAGCCTGCTTCTCCTTCTCTCTCTGCAGCTCCCCTGTTTGTGTGCTCTCTCTCTCTTAAATAAATAGATAAAATCTTAAAAAATTTTCTTTTTCTAAAAAAAGATGACTACAAGATTTTTCCAGTATTATATAACCAGATATCTTATTGTGTGTGGGTTGTTTGTTGTTGTTGTTCAATTAATATGGCTTCAGTACAAACAGCATAGTATGGCATGATTTGTAACAGGGCTCTTTACTTCAAGGAGACTTCTTATAACATGTACGTGATTATCCTAAAATAAACAATGTTGAGTTAGAACCATAAAAATAGCTAATATTGAGGGCTTACTATGTTGCAAAAAACTGTCCTATGCTTTTTATGTGCTGTTTTATTATTTTTATTTGTTCATTCATTCATGCATTCATTCATTTATTTTGAGAGAGAGAGAGAATCTTTTTTTTTTTTTTTTAAGACAAACACAACCTTTATTCTCTTTCAAAAGCCCAGAGAATAGGACCTGGAACCACATTCATTGATTTAATCAGAATACCTTAAATTTGGTGGTCTCATTAAAAATTCTACAGCAATGGACCGAATGAGAGAGAGAGAATCTTAATCAGGCTCCACACTCAGCATGGAGCCCAGCACGGGGTTCGATCTAACAATCCTGAGATCAGGACCTGAGCCAAAATCAAGAGTCAGACACTTAACTGACTGAGACCCCAGGCGCCCCCCAATTCAATAAAATTTTAAAAGAATCATATACCACAATGAAGCACAATTTATCACTGGGATGCTAGTCTCATTAATGTTCATAAAGGATAATTTTGAAAGTTCTTTTTTTTTAAAAAAAAGATTTTACTTATTTATTTGACAGACAGAGATCACAAGTAGGCAGAGAGGCAGGCAGAGAGAGGGAGGGAAGCAGGCTCCCCACTGAGCAGAGAGCCCAATGCGGGGCTCGATCCCAGGACCCTGGGATCATGACCTGAGCCGAGGGCAGAGACTTTAACCCACTGAGCCACCCAGGGCCCCCCAATTTTCAAAGTTCTTATGGATGTGTGCCAGATTAAGAGTTTTCTAGGAGGAGGGTTATTCCTTAGGACACTCCAGTGAAAGCCTGCCCCATTGTGACAGTTAATTTCTGGCCAATGTTTATGACTTTCAAAATACTTCAATTGTTTTTTTTTTTCTTTTTTTTACCTTTTTATTATTATTATTATTTTATTTTATTTTATTTTGTTTTATTTTATTTTCATCATGTTAAGTGCACTCTTCAGTCCCCATCACCTCTTCGGCACTTCAGTTGTTAAGAGATATCAAAAAATCAGAAATGAGGAGTCTACTGGGCTTCATAATTGCTGTCAGCTCCCAAATGTAAGAAACCTGCTTCCAAGTGGTGGTGTTTTATTTCATTTCAACATCATGAAAATTGCCAGAAACTGCTGGAACCTCGCCTGCTTTCTTGGCTTAGTTCGTATGTGAGAGAATATCATCTAATTCTTGGTCATATGCAAAGCAAAGACCCTCATGAAAAAACTCTGTTGGTGTCTTTTTTGTAAACCCATTTATTTCTAACTTCCCATTTTGCTTTTGGAATTTTTGGATGGATTGATTAAGTAACTATTGATGGATAATGACATATTGCTTTTAGAATGTATCAGCAGAATGCTTCCGTTCTGGCCTTCCTCAGGTTTGAACACACTTACTGAAATTAAAGCTATTCATCACATTAATGCTCTACTGTCATTTATAGTTAAGAAATAAAATTCTTTCCATCTTTTTTGGAAAAGGCAACAGGGTAAAATAGACGCTAGCTCTGAGACAAGGCATCAGCCAGTGTCGCTAAAAAAGAGTAATTCCTTTGGTAGTGAGAAGGATGTACAGAGGACTTCCAAATTCAAATTTTCCCTAAAAGATGTCACATTCCACGTTACTCTTGCCACCCCAAGTGGACAGCCCAGTATAAATACCATTACCATTTTATTATCATAGTGGGTTTAGGGGGGAAGTAGAGAGAATGTTTATATTGAAACCTAATGTCCAGTGTGATGGTATTGGGAGTTGGGGCTTCTGGGGACGTGACTAGGTTATGAAGGTGGAAGCTGGGTGAATGAGAAACACAAACAAATACAAACACACAAACAAATAAAAACGCGTGTCCAGGAAGCAGGAAGCAGGACCTCATCAGACATAGAATCTGCCGGGACCTTGATTTTGGACTTCTCAGCCTCTTGAACTGTGAAAGAGCAATTTGTTGTTTGTAAGCCTCCCAGTATATGGTGTTTTGGGTACAGCAGCCCAAACCGATGAAGGTAAATGTTAAACTAGGAATTCGTATAAACTCTCTATTATATCAGCTTATGCCACCCACCACTTTTTCCAATCATAATAGTCTTCTGACAGTTTTAGAACATGCCAGTCTATCTTTTGACTCAGTGTGGTTTTAGTTGCTGCTCCCTGGGCGCAGAATTCTCTTTCTCCTTCTTTTAACCTGTGTTGCTTCTCCTCTTTCTTAAATCTCACTTTGAACAACGCCTCTCAGAAAGACCTTCGCTGATGGTCCTATTGAAAGTACCCCTGACCTTATTTTCTTATCTGTCACATAAGTCTTTTATATTTTTTCCTTTAAAGCACACATCACAAACTTTATTGTGTCTGCACTGCAATTTTTGGCTCTCCTCCTAGAAGGTAAGTTCCACAAGAAAAGAGTCTTTGGGAATCTGGTTCAGTACTGTATTCCCAGTGCCTGCCATTTGGAAGAAACTTGGCAAATATGTACATAATAAATAATCACATTTCCAACATCACCTACTGTCTGAATGTCTGGAGATGGTTGACACTTTGTCAGTTACAGTCCTCAGGAAGTATGATCTTATGGGAAAAGTCCTGGGGAAAGATGTAGATTTTACTGAGGAATTCATAGGAAAGGGGAACCTGGGTGGCTCAGTCAGTTGAGCATCTAACTCCTGATTTCGGCTCAGGTTCATGATCTCAGGGTCATGAGATCAGCCCTGGGTCAGCCTCTGCACTCAGCGAGGAGTCTGCTTGAGGATTCTCTCTCCCTCTGCCCCTCCCCCCACTCTCTCTGTCTCTCTGTCTCTCTATCTCAAAAAGAGTTCAGTGCAGAGACAGAAGAAATCTTTATTTCCTTCTCCACACTCTCTTCACTCCTGCTTAGCTGGGCAGTATCATCTCTTCCCCGTCTTGAGTCCCTCCACTGTCTTCCCACGGATTTCAGCTCTGTGCCCAAATCTCTATACAAATAAACGAAGTCATGACTATCTCAAGGCCCACCCTCTGAAGGAAATGTTATGGCTAGCTATCATTAGTCAAGCATGCCCCCCAGGGAGCCCACCAAGGAGTATCCAAACCGCCCCCTCCGAGAATTCCGTGTTTTGATAGATGAACTTTTCTCCATTTGGTTACATCTCTAAATGTTGTGTTTCTTGGTTTCTTGTTGGTTTAGTTTGTTTGTTTTGGATCTGGAAAATGTCAGCCTGGAGAGCCAGGGCTCTGATGAGAGTCAAACTTAGTATATGTGAAAACATTAATTCTTGTAAAGACCTACTGGACAAATGCTGTACGTTACACAGTGTGCTAGGTATGGAGCATAAACAGCGGTCCCTGCCCACCAGCAGCATACAATGCCCGTTGTAAACAGTAGAGCACGAGGACGGTTTAACTACTTATATCCCAGAATTGCATATTTGCACTGTCCCAACGATCATGATTTCTTCTGTTATTAGCAGTTCTGCATTCTGAAAAGAGCACTCAAATTATAAATTCTTAATATGTTTGATGTGATATTTCATAAAGGTTATGGCTATGGGACCCGATGACATGTTTGTTAAATAAAACCAGCCCTCTTTTTCCATGAGTTGGTTTTATGCTGACTCAGAGTGAACATCTTAAAGAAGAAATTGCATGAGTCCTTGTCCAGTTTTGACTCATCCACTGTTACTCAGGAGTCTGATCTTCAAATACCCCAGATACAACTCAAGCACGACACAGCTTAGAAGCGAGGTCAGGTCCACAGTGTTGTTCACCCTTAGACGGCCCAGAAGCAAGTGCCCTCCCACCGGCTAGCCTAGAGCGATGCTCCAGCCTTACGGCTTCCAACTCCCCAAGGAACCTTAAAGAAGAGCTGCACTCCCTAGTCCTGCTAATCTGAATGCTGCTACAACCTGACAAGAAGCGCAATATGTAATTACACCGCAGTGCGATAAAGGCTCTAAGAACGAGCATGAGCACATGGAAAGAATAAGCCACGGGAATGTGTACATGTGTAACATGGTGTACAAGGTGTAACATGGAGCTAAAAAAAAGAACAAATGACAAAGAAGAATGAGCATGAGGGACTATTGATGAGCACAGGCTCATCGTGGCAAGTTGGAGCATCAGGGAAGTCCTCTCAACAGAGGTAGTAACTGCTTAATGGCCTAAAGAAGGAATAGATGCAAACCAGATGGAAAGGAGGCTGGAAACAGACAAAAATAGGATTTCCATAAACACAGAGAGAACACCACACAAAATGGCCTGAAATAAGAGAGCAACTTCATTTCGTTTCTGTGGCGGAACTAAATCAGTTGACAGGGGTCTTGGGTACCAAGCTGTGGTGTCGTGGAGCCATTTATGGCTTTCGAACAGGTGAGCAATTAGTCTGATTTAACTTTTCATAAAGAACAGTTAGAGAGGAAGACTGGAAGCAGAGAGACCAACGGTTGGGAGAAGGCTGTGTACGTTTACAACCATCGGGAGCAGCCTGGTGGTAGGTTAAAAAAAGGAAAAAGCCAGAAGTGGTGTTTACGAAACACAGGAGGGAGGGAGAGGGATGTGAATGGCTTCCAGGGACAGGGAGTCAAGACTCAGATACTAGCCCCAGCCCCACTGCGTCCTAGCTCTGTAATCTCGCCCAAGTTACTGAACCTCTTCAAGCAAGCCTCCATTGCCCCAGCTGTCCAGTGGGAATGTACCACCCTATCGAACTCACAGGCCAGTGCAAGGGCAAAATGTCGATTAAACCTCCAGATGACCAACGTAAGAGATGATTAATTATCTCTCTGATCCAGGGCACCTGTTGAATAGCCACATAATGCCTGATCACCCTTTGCTGTCCCATCTTAGTCACTGTTTTCTTCCATTCTGATGGGAGCACTGATTCTTAAAAGCTGTGTTTAAGAAGTTGAACAGTCATTGAAGCTCCGGTTCTGATATTAAATTTGTTCAATGGAGAAGACAGCTGAGAGAAAAATAATTGCAGAAAGAATGAAATTTCTAAGTATTACCCAATTTGTTCACATAGGCACAGCACCAGGCTCCATGCTCAACACTATGGAGGACAGAAAATTGAGCAAGATCTGCTGTTTACCTTCAAGGAGAATGAACTCAATGGAAAGACGATACACAAATACATAACCACTGTAATGCAAACTGGAAATAAAAGCTACCCAATAAAACGGATGACCCAAGTATGACTGGAAATCCAAAGGGACTGATATCATGGGAGACTACAGGACATCGAGGAAAGAAACATCAGAAAGTCTTGGTTTCAAACCCAGATCTGCCACGTGTTGGCTGTGTGATCAGGGGATAATCACTTAACTTCTCTGATCTCTAGTTTTCTTCTCGGTGAATTTGGGGCTAATAATAGCATCTGTCCCTCTTAGGATTTTGTGAGAACTGAATTAAATAAGGTAATATGGTAAATGATGGCTGAATAGATTTTTGAAGGCAGAAACCCGCAGGGTAGGAGTCTTCTAGGCAGAAACATTAATGCGAAATTAAGTGTGTGTCTCTGAGACACACTAAGAGGGGAGAGTAAAGAATTATAAACCCCTGTGTCATTAAAGAAAATCTTCTAGATCGAGTGGGGTTGAAAGCAAGAGTCCTCCACAGTCACTCCAAACTTACAAGCTGTCTCCATCACAGAGCTCCGTCTTGGACCTGTACCATGTCTGGCTCACTGAGCTGGGAGCGTCTGACATCATTTCAGATGCACGGCATCGGGGTAACATAGTACAGCGCTGGGCACTCTGGATTCTCAAGAAATAAGGAACAGAGGATTGCAAAAGTCTAACCCAGGTATAGAATCCTAGAGAGATTGCTGGGGCCACCGTTACTTCAATTGTCATGGCAAGTGATTGATTGGCACTGAGTCCTGAGGAAAAAAGAAAAAGTCAGAACACTGGTAGAACACTTCTTTTCTATAGCACAATGCCTGTGCTATTAAAATCAAAATTACTTCTTTCCAGCTGGCAAAAAAAAAAAAAAAATGACATGATCTTCCCCCCCTTTCCCTGTAATGTATTAGTTATGAAGAAGTGTGATGAGGCTTTAGTAACTGCTGCTGGAAAGTAATATAAAATTAAATATTCCTGCAATTTTTCATTTCTGTCACCAACCGTAAGTGAAATCAATTTTTTTTTTCAAAAGAGCCAAACTGGCAGGTTATTTGGAAATTTGTTTTTAAAGTGACATACATGATTGTACAAATAAACCCATGCAGCTAAGTTTTAGTAATAACACCAATCAAAGCTGCTAAAATGGGAAGCATCATTTCTGTCTTTTAAGGAGCAGCTCCCAGATTAACTCTGAGAGAAAAGAACAAAACGTGAAACTAAAAAAAGTAAAATAAGTAAAAACCACATCCCGGCTATTGGGGCATTATCAGAGAGCGGTGGCCTGGATGGAAACCGGTGCCACGGAGCCTTGGGACATCAAGCAAATTCATCTCTCCCAAACCCAAGTTTCCTTTCCTTTAAAATGCGAATAGAACATGGGTCAATGTATGCAAAACAACTAGAATAATGCACTCGATCAATACACGTTAATTGCTGCTGCCTTTGAAGGTCACAGTATTATTATTAGCATTAGCATTATTATCAGTGCCATTGGTTGTGACCTAATTATGCCCCAGGAACTCGAGGGCGATGATCTCCTTAACTGTACCTATCCATCCTGAGAGCTGGGCGTTTTCATCCTGGGAGAGACGAGCACATATTTGCAGGTGGCTGGGGGGCGAGGGGACACACGACCCGGATCTGGCCCTAAAGCTTCCGTTGATCCCAGGGCCAGGCTTCCTCTCGAGAAAGTAAAAGGAAAGATCTCTCCCTATTCAGCTGTGCTGGCAGGGGTCACGGATTGGCAGAGTGTCAGGATTAGATAAACTCTGATTTGGTAGCCAGATTAATAAGGCCGTTGATGAGGACTGGCAGGTAATTCGGGGATTTGCACTGATGGAGGCAAAGGATACCAGGCGGGGTGGTGTGTTCCTCATGCGGCTTTCTGGATGGTGTGCATTTTGTCATGTAGAATAAACAGGCATCAAGTCCTCATCCATCCCCTGGGTTTTCTGCCCCTCCCTCTTTCCCACCTGCTGTATCTGCCCCCACATGGCTGCCATCAAGGTCCCACAGGGGCCAATTATAGCCGGCTCTGAGTGACGGAAGTTCCACCTACCCGAGGCTGGCTGCAGGCACGGTGCACAACCCGCACACTCCCCCCACCCAGTGAGTGCTCTCGGGATCGGGGTTCCCGGGGGCTCCCGAGCGCTGTAGCAGTATGGGCTGTTGACAGATGAAGGGCAGAGGCGATGGCAAGGGAAAATGTAGCGAGCTATGCCATTTCATCATCTTCCAGAGCCATTGCAACGTCCACCCTCCAGCCAGAGTTACCATTTCCAAACCCTGATCTAGTGAGCTGAGTTCTTGCTTGTAATTGCTCACAGAGTCAAGTCCAATCTGATGAGGTCGTGCCTGGCTGTTCTGCGAGGTTAGACATTCACCCCATAGTATATCCTCTAGTCACAGCGAATTAGAGATCATTCCCAAGCCAGGATTTCAGAGGTCTCTGCCTCACGAATGCTATCCTCTCCACATGGATTTTGTCTCTCTGATAACTTAGTACGCTCCCTTTCAGTAAGCTCACTAGTCATCGCCCCTGAAGGGCCCTCCCCAGCCTGTGTTTTGCTCTTCGCTCATGACCAACAAAGTAGTACTTAGTATTTAATTTTAAAATTATTGTACTTTACTTGTCCTTCCTTTCAATTATACTAGGAGTCACCTATTTATTTAAAATGTATTTTTTGTACAAAAGTAATACAAGATCATTATTAAAAATATAGAAAGGAACATAGCAAGACATATTTAGCTGCAACTTTATCCCCCGGATACAGTCAGTGTTAGCATTTGGATAGGTTTATGCTCACATATGCACACACACACCCCCACACACGGGATCAAAAAGCTCCTGTGCAAAAGTCCTGGGGGGAAGAGAACGTGTGGCACATTTGAGGGACTGAAAGACATTCAAAAGGCTGCAGAATGCAAAATAAGGAGACAACTGGTATGTGATGTTACTATAAAGTGATAGCTTTCAAAATGTTCTCACTGTGACCTACTACACAAAGTTATGCAAAACAGTTGGCAAATTCCTCAGAAATGAAAAACCATTACCATATGATCCAGCAATCCCACATCTGAGTATATATCCGAAACCACTGAAATGAGGATCTCAAAGAGATGTCTGTGCTCCCATGCTCCTCGCAGTACAAGGTACAATGGCCAAGATACAGAAACCACCTAAATGTTCATCAGCAGGGAAACAGATAAAGAAAACGGGGTGTATACCTGCAGTGGAATATTACTCAGCCTTAAAAAAGCAGGAAATCCTGCCATATGCAACATGGATAAACCTGGAAGACATTATGCTAAGTGGCATAAACCCATCACAAAAGGATAAATAGTGGGTCATAACCACTTACGTGAGGTATCTAAAATGTTCAAAATCACAGAAGCAGAGGGTTGAAATGGGGGGGGGAGTTGTTCAACAGGTATCAAGTTTCAGTTATGCAAGACGAACGCATACACACAATGTATTGTACGGAGAAAATTTCAGGAGGGTAGATCTCAAGTAAAGTGTTCCTGCCTGAAAAAAAAGGAGGAGGCAGGAAGAAACTTGTGGAAGTGACGGATATGCTCATTACCTCCCTTGTGGCAGTGGTTGCAAAGGTGTTTACGTATGCTGAAACCCATCAAATTGTATACATTGCATGTGCACAGTTGTTTGTCTATCCATTACACCTCGATCAAGCTGTTTAAAAAAGCTAACAAATACATTTCTATTGTGACCCGGGAGTACACATATAAAACTGCAATAAATGTGTCATGAAAAACCCTTCGTATGTTAGATGAACTCTAATATTTCCTATTGTATTCTATTTCACTGTTATTCATTTAAAAGCAGATGCTGGTCACGACCAACTCAATCGATTTCCTGACCCTCCTAATGAGTTGCAGCAATAGTTGGAAAAACTCTGCTGTGGAAATAGGCAAGGAACATACTCAGGAGGTGTTCGAGTGTCATACTAATGAGTCTGGACTTCATCCGGAGGGGAAAGGGGAGAATTAAAGGGTCATGACCATGTAAATATCACGATCAGACTTGGAGTGTGGGAAGAACGCCTGTCTGCTCAGGGGTAACGGTGTAGAGAGGGGTAAGGACTGATGCTGGGAGGCAGGTAGGTGGCAGTAAAAGACTCAAGATCCACAGTGGAATGATGGTAGAGTCAAAAATGAAGGAATTCAAGAAATTTCAGGTCCCATCTTACAAGATGTGTGTGTGTGTGTGTGTGTGTGTGTGTGTGTATTCACTCATATATAAGCAACCAAAAGTTAAAGAAAACCATGTCAGTCACGGAGAGGGAGGAGTCAAGATTTTTTTCCAGGTTTTTTGATTCCATAGCTGAGAGGATGGTGACAGATTTACTGATACATGGGTTTCTTTCTGTCTTTGCTTTAAGGTGGGGGATGATGAACTCAAGTGAACGTGAGGGACCCGCGAGGCATTCAAATGGCGACAATCTGGTGTCTTAGCGTGTAATTGTTCGCAGTAGTCTTTGCTATTGGCTGGGGCCTGGGCCACAGCCTGGGCTCTGTTGTTGGCCAACGTCACTGGACAAGCTACCTGGATGCGAGTGCCCATCATCTGTACTCTGTATTTGGTTGGGGTTGGAGACTGTGCTCTGGTCAGAAGGGGTCCCTATCTGAGTCCCCCACTGGCTCTGCTCTGGGATTGGTCAGGGTTGCTGGCTGGGTTCTCTTCCTGGGCTAGACCGTGCTTAGCAATCAGGCAGGGTTGTAGGCTAGGCTCTGCGGCCAAAGTGAAGTGCAGGGGGCTACCATATGCTGCTATCCGAGGCTGCCCATGAACGCTGTTCATGTTCCCTGGTTATGTGGGGCCAAGCGTGCTTCGCAGTTGGGAGAGGCTGCTGGATTGGCTCCCTGCCCAGGCGGGGCAGGGCTAAGCTGGGCTTTCAGGCTGCCTCAGTGTCATGATGATCTCCTAGGACTTGCTTCCCTGCACAGACAGGCTCCACAGATACACGTGTTCTCTGGCCAGGCTCACTGGTCGAGTGAGGCTGGAGGCTGTGTTCAACAGTTGGGTGGGACTGCTGACTTGCTTCTCTGTCTGGGCGGAAGGTGGGATGGGCTCCAAAGCTGCCCGAGTTCTCTAGCCAGCCTTCCTGGTTAGGTGGGAGTGGAGACTATGCTCAGCATCTGAGGGGGGCTACTGGCTTGCTTCCCTGTCTGGGTGGGGCCATAAGCCCAGCTCTGCAATTGGGAAAGATTTTTTAGCTGGCTTCTTTGCTCGGGTGCCACCCCCAGTCTGTATGTAGTCAACCAGGATAAGTGTGCTGGTTGCTGTGAGCCTCAGCCCCCCTCTCTATCTCTAGCTGATCCCCAATTGTCTAACCCCACTGATGCTCCCAGTGATACCCATGAGGGAAAACCAGAGTTGGTCTTCTGGAAAGTGTCCCATAACACTGAGGAAGCTGGACATGTACCTAGGGCTCTGTTTCTCCCCTTGTAGAAACCATAGGCCCAGGAGGGCCCTCTTAGTATAATGTTATGATGGCCTCCAGGAGTGACATCACAGTCAAAGTGAACCCACTCCTCTTACCCTTCTAATGTGTTTTTTCCTCCATTTTTGTGGTCCAAGGGGGGACTTCAGTCTCACCCCCAGCTTCTGGGATTTTCACAAAGGTACCTTATCTATTGATAGCTCCTGGCTGTCTTTCTGTGAAATGGACTGGAGTTTGGAATGACATATTCTGTCATCTTGATGATGTCGCTCCCCAGCTTGGCAGTTGCTTACAAAACTTAGTGCACTTTTACCATATGTTCCAGCAGTTGTGCTCCTGGGCATTTACTGAAAGGAATGGACAACGTATGTCCATGCAAAAACTTGTACACAGATGCTTATAACAACTTTACTCATAATTGCCAAAAACTTGGAAGAAATCAAGATGTCCTTCCATAGGTGAATGGACATATAAACTGGTACATCCAGAAAATCAAATACTATTTAGCCCTTGCAGGGCTGGTTCCATATTTGCAAATCAATGAATGTGATACACCACAGTGATAAAAGAAAAGAACAGAACAATATAATCCTCTCAGTAGATGCAGAAAAAGCATTTGACGAATTACTGCATCCATTCTTTTTTTTAAAAAGATTTATTTATTTTATTGGAGAGAGAGAGCACAAGTGGAGGGAGGAGCAGAAGGAGAGGGAGAGGGGAAACAGACTCCCCGCTGAGTGGTGATCCCAATATGGGACTCGATCTCACAATCCCAAGATCATGGCCTTAAGCTGAAAGCAAGAGTTAGACTCTCAACCGACTGAGCCAACCAGGCACCCCTACAGCATCCATTCTTGATAAAAACCCTCAAGAGGGGTGCCTGGGTGGCTCAGTGGGTTAAAGCCTCTGCCTTCGGCTCGGGTCGTGATCCCAGGGTCCTGGGATCGAGCCCCACATCGGGCTCTCTGCTCAGCAGGGAGCCTGCTTCCTCCTCTCTTTCTCTGCCTGCCTCTCTGCCTACTTGTGATCTCTGTCTGTCAAATAAATAAATAAAATATTTTCTTAAAAACCCTCAACAAAGTAGGTGTAGAAGGAACATACCTCAGTGTCATAAAAGCTATAAATGAAAGACCCATAGCGATCCTCAATGGAGGAAAAACTGAGAGCTTTTCCTCTACAGTCAGGAACAAGACAGGGGTGTCCACTGTCCATAGTACTGAAAGTTTTGGCTTCAGTAATCAGACAACAAAAAGAAATAAAAGCATCCAAGTCGGCAAGGAAGAAGTCAAATTTTCGCTATTTGCAGACGACATGATACTCTATGTAAAAAACCCAAAAGAATCTACCAAAAAAATGCTAGAATTAATACATGAATTCAGCAAAGTTGCAAGATATAAATCAATGAAGAGAAATCTGTTGCATTCCTATACATGAATAATGAAGCAATGGAAACAGAAATCACAGAATTGTTCCCACTTACAATTACAGCAAAAAGCACGAGATACCTAGGAATAAACCTAACCAAAAAGGCAAAAGATCTGTACTTGGAAAACTATAGAACACTTAAAAATGAAATTGAAGAGGACAAACAAAGAAATGGAAGAACATTGGATGCTCTTGGATTGGAACAGCAAACGTTGTTAAAATGTCTATACCACCCAAAGCAGTTTACACATGTAATGAAATCCTTATCAAAATACCACTGGCATTTTTCACAGAGCTAGAACAAACAAACCTAAAATATGTATGGAACAAGAATAGACCCCAAATAGCCAAAGTAATGCTGACAAAGAAAACCAAAGTGGGAGGCATCACAATTCTGGACTTCAAGCTCTATTAAAGTGGTAATCATCAAGAGAGCATGGTACTGGCACAGAAACAGACACATAGGTCAATGGAACAGAATAGAAAGCCCAGAAATGGACCCACAGCTATATGGGCAACTAATCTTTGACAAAGCAGGAATGAGCAATGGAAAAAAGTCTCTTCAACAAATGGTGTTGGGAAAACTGGACGGCAACATGCAGAAGAAAGAAACTGGACCGTTTTCTTACACCAAACACAAAAATAAATTCAAAATGGATGATAGACCTAAATGTGAGACAAGAAACTGTCAGCATCCTAGAGGAGAACACAGGCAGCAACCTCTTTGACCTCATTGTGGCAATTTCTCACTAGACATGTTGCTGGAGGTAAGGGAAACAAAAGCAAACTATTGGAACTTCATCAAGATAAAAAGTTTCTGCACAGGGAAGGAAATAATTAACAAAGCTAAAAGGCAACCTACAGAATGGGAGAATATATTTGCAAATGATGTATCAGATAAAAGGCTAGTATCCAAAATCTACAAAGAACTTATCAAACTCAACACCCAAAAATCAAATAATCCAGTTAAGAAATGGGCAGAAGACATGAACAGACATTTCTGCAAAGAAGACATCCAGATGGCCAACAGACACATGAAAAAATGCTCAACGTCACTCATCATCATCAGGGAAATAGAAATCAAAACCATGAGAAATCAAAATCAAAACCACTTCACACCTGTCAGAATGGCTCAAATTAACAACACAGGAGACAATAGAAGCTGTTGAGGATGCAGAGAAAGGGGAACCCTCTTGCAGTGTTGGTAGGAATGCAAACTGGTACAGCTACCCTGGAGAACAGTGTGGAGGTTGCTCAAAAAGTCAAAAATAGAACTACTCTATGATCCAGCAATTGCACTACTAGGAATTTACCCGAAGGATACAAAAATACTGATTTGAAGGGGTACTTGCACCTCAGTGTTTACAGCAGCATTATCAACAATAGCCAAACTATGGAAAGAGCCCAGATGTCCATTGGCTGATGAATGGACAAAGATGGGTTTATATATACACAATGGAATACTACTCAGCCGTCAAAAGGAATGGAATCTTGCCATTTGCAATGACGTGGATGGACTTAGAATGTATTATGCTAAGTGAAATAAGTCAGAGAGAAAAATACCATATGATTTCACTCACATGTGGAACTTAAGAAGCAAAATGGATGAGCATTTGGGAGGGGGAAAAAGAGAGAGGGAAACAAATCATGAGAGACTCTTAATGATAGAGAACAAACTGAAGGTTGATGGAGGGAGGTAGGTGGGGGAGGTGATAGTTGGGTGATGGGATTAAGGAGGGCACTTGCTATGATGAGCACCAGCTGTTATATGTAAATGATGAACC